>OZ007599.1:195004569-195119569 GCA_963931845.1 Maratus michaelseni
GTAATAGTATGCATAGTCGTATTATAAACTGTGCTAAAAACTTAATTTCGCTTCATTAGCACGTTTAATGTTAATTTATCAACTATCTCATAATCAACTATATCATAAGAACTTGAAATGCTTGCAATCCCACTCGTCCAGCCGGTATATAACAATAAAGCGTTATTAAACAAGAACGAAAAATCATGCGTCAAGCATAAATTATGTAACACTTTCCAACACTTCCAAAATAATTTTGCAAATCTTTACCGTAAGGTATAAGTGAATACTAACAAAACAATTTTGAAAACGCATAACAATTCTCAAAATCCAATTTCAGGAATTACCAACAATATTCGGAAAAATATCTCAGCTCTTTTGTGCAGCCCTGTATATGATTTATAGATTTGTATATATACTAAATAGAATGCTAAATTTTGTTCAGTTGGGAAACGCGTAGCACAATTTTCCCTTCACAAAATTTCCCTTCTGCAATTTTCGACAATAAACGGAAATGTACTCGAGAACTTTTGTGCTGCCCTGTATGCAGCATATACAGTTTATACACACCAAGTAATAGACAAAAAATGAGTTAAATTTAAAAACGCGTTCAGCAACTGAAAAAGCATTCCCAGAAATTATTATTAATAAGTAGTACTTTAACCGAATTCTTTTGTGTGTCCCTGTAAATTAACGATGAAAGCTATATACACAATATTCTATAGTAAGCCTCTTGTAATCCACGTTAGTGATATATATCAATTTCAATATGTTCGAAATAGTGTAACATTATTAAAATAAACTGCAAACGATTTTTCTTCATAGAACGTAATGTAATGGCATTCTTTTGAGTATCCCTGTAAAGGAACTATAAGTGCTATGCACACCACATTCTATAATTATAGTCTTTTGTAGTGTCTTTTGTAGTGAACCTCATTGATATATTTCAATTTAAATATGTTCGAAATTGTGTAACGTCATAAAAAAACAACCCGCAAATGATTTTTCCCCATAGACAGCAATATAACTGAAGTCTTTTGAATGTCCCTGTATAAAAAACTATAAGTGCTGCATTTTCAATGCCGAACATGCCACAGTAAGCATTAGTAACATATATCAATTGCCTGGCGATCCGAGTATATTTACGTGAGTTAGAGCACGGACAGATAGACGGCAGACAGACAGACAGACAGATAGACAGACAGACAAACCGAATTCATAAACACTTTTCAACTATGTTGGAAAGTGTTAAAAAGCTGTCTTCTACAAGGTACACTTCAGGAAGTAATAAGCACAGCCTTTTTTCCTCGGAAACATCTTATATAAATAATAATATCGCGGAAAGACATAATTACAGAACTTTAGCAGAAAGCATAATTAATTTTCATAGAAAATCTTTTCTATAGCTGAACAACGTCATTAGTAAAACGCACATTTTAAATTTTTGCAATATTCCTTTTACATTCAGAAATTCTCAGAAATATCTCCACTGATCTTTAAATTTTGAATGTATTTGCTATACTTTTATTTCATTTTACTGTTTCTAATGAAAGCTATATACACAATATTCTATAGTAAGCGTTAAGTAATAAGCACAGCCTTTTTTCCTCGGAAACATCTTATATAAATAATAATATCGCGGAAAGACATAATTACAGAACTTTAGCAGAAAGCATAATTAATTTTCATAGAAAATCTTTTCTATAGCTGAACAACGTCATTAATAAGACGCACATTTTAAATTTTTGCAATATTCCTTTTACATTCAGAAATTCTCAGAAATATCTCCACTGATCTTTAAATTTTGAATGTATTTGCTATACTTTTATTTCATTTTACTGTTTCTAATGAGTTCTTGGAAACAATTCCTAGAAATCTTTTTACAAGGCTTTTTGTGACATGATAAGAATAACCAGTCCAACTCCCTAAATATCTTGCGCGAAAAACTGTATAATTACCTGCTATCATTTTTAAACGTGCACGCAAAATTTAAATTATACCTTCTTCCAGCGCCAACGAGAGCATTTCTTGTCCTTCAGATGAATTATATGTATATTATGTGGTGGAAAACTAGTTTCCGTATTTTTGTTTGTAGTTTGAACGCATTATGTAAGTATTAGGGTCCAGTGTGGTAAAAGGCGCTATTTTTTTTTTTTTTTTTCGAGGGTAGATGAGAAAGCGAATGTTAAACAAAAGATTCTCGGAAGAAATTTAGCCAAATTTGCGTTATTATTTGAGTTAGATAAAGAGAATCGGGGTGTAGAAAAAGCTAAGAACTATTGTAGTGACTGTACTATCTATGTTTTTCCAAAATGAATAGAAATCTTCTGCTTCAGACAGGGGCGTGCCGCGGCTAATTTTTCATCCGGGCAAAATATCATAATGTCCCGCGACCCCTTTCAAACTAGCCCTATCTTTCGACAACATCATTCACGTTCTCCTTTCAGACACTTATTTTTTAACCCCTTCGGGACCGGCGGCTTTTACACAAATTTTATTCGGTTGGCACCACTTTTTTTTACAAAAGCTGCCTTTACTTAAACTATCACAAAAATGCTCTAATTAGAGAAAGCAAATATTACTTTTATTTTTTACTGGTGCCCAAAACAAATTCTGTATGCTCTTTTTGAGGGTGCATATATGCACCCATGGTCCCGAATGGGTTAAGCACCAGTTCCCAACTAGAATGTACCGTATTTTCTGGTGTATAAGCCGCGGCTAAAAAAATTCTGTTACGAACCAGAAATTTTATTTATTAAAAAAGGTCAAATAAGTTCCATGCACAAATAGGTTATATTTTATTAAATAAACTTTCTGTTCGGAAACAAATTTATTTGAGCCTCGGCTTATACACCGGAAATTACGGTAAATTAATTCGAGTATTTTAGAATTCAAATATTTAAAGCATTAGATTATGACTTTTTGACTCTGAACGTAATTAAAGCCATTATTTTATGGTTACAAATTTGAAAAAATGACTGCTAACAAAACCTTATAAAGGAACAAAAGTAAAAAAGAAATACCAAAGCAAGAATTATTTTAGGGGATTTCTTTCTTTTTTAGTTCATTCCATTGCGTTATTTTTTTTTTTTAGTTCAATAGAACTTTAATCTTCTTTTAGTAGTCATTAAACCTAATAAACTTAATGACTACTGAAAGTTTTGAGGGACTTTGCTTAAGAGCCTACACTAGTCACGGGAAGAAACACTCAAGCTAATGTTAAGTCTATGGGAAGGTGACATGACAGATTTCTCGCTCGCATTTTAATATTTTTAAATGATATATTTTTTTTTTTGCATATGATAGCTGAGGCCGATCCCTGACGTTGTTAGTTTTTACTTTTTTTAAATTTTAGTTAAAGTTTTTTTGTAAGCGGACATTTTCAATTTCAGAACCGGTTTCAACCGGTTCTGGAAGTGAAAGTACCCTTATATAAAAAAATTGGAACCAAAATCGAAAAAGTAAATACTAACAACGTTAGGGATCGGCCTCAGCTATCCTATGCAAAAAAAAAAAAAAAAAAAAAAAAAAAAAAAAAATCATTAAACAATATTAAAATGCGAGCGAGAAATCTGTCAAGAACCTTCTCTTAGACTTAACATTAGTGTTCGAGTTTCTTCGGATGACTAGCGTAGACTGCTAACTATTAACTGTTGTTGAAGTCTTACAGACAGCTGCTTTTTAAATTTTCACAGTTTAAAAGCAATTTTGTTTCGTTTGGAGCCCTACGTACTATCACCGGAGCCTTCTGAATAGGTGCAATTTAATTATAATAGCCCTTAAAGTTTAGTATAGAAACATTATCCTATGAGTTAATTGACAAATTGACATATTTCGTAATCCGGGAGATCCGGGTTGTACCCTTTAGTATTTATAGTTAGGGATTTGCATTTTGGATATTATATCAAAATATGTAGTATTTTATAATTCCCACGCGACAGGGATCATTAATTCATAACTTTATAAAAAGTAGAAATTACTTGAGATGAAATTTGATTCTAAAATGCAATCAAGACGAATTTATATCCAGGATCAATGCAAATACTCACATTCTAATATTTTAGAACCGTATAAAGCGATATAGAGATAAAAGGATGAAACGGATAAATAAATTGTCATGACTATAAACCTTAACTGTTATTAGAACTTATCATAACGAGCTGCTTTTAATCATCTAGAGTGACTGGATCAAATTACCACGAGACACTTAGAATATTCACAATTCGCAAAGGAATTAAGAATTTCTTCTAATGAGCTTTTACCGAGAACGATATATCATTATGGCATCTAACAGACATGAATTTAAAAGGATTAATTTGCATTATAACCAAACTCTATTTGACGATGTAAATGTATAGTAAAGTTTTGAACATTATACAGAAAAGATGATAGTACTTTGAACTAACTTTGATTAGTTAGAATTGCTTTCTGTACAATTGAGCTACCCAATGACCAATATGCTTATTTATTTTTATTGTTAATATCAAACTATTAGAGTAATGTTTAATTTATTGTAGTTTTTTTAAAATCTGTTTTATGATTATGTACAAGAATGATTTAAATAATAAATAATACAACACCTTGTCATTTTTTGCTGCACAAAGTGTTTGGTGCATTCTATATGTTTAGATTAAAGCCATGTCTGAAATAATACTTTTAAAAATTTATAAATATACACGATTTCCCAGCAGTGTTGCCTGTTCGACTACTTTTTTTAATTAAAATTTTTTGATTGCTAGTACCTTTTTTGAAGTAGTATAATTCGCCTTACATAATCTGTCATTAAATAAACATTTCAAAAAAGGGATAGCAGTCAAGCAATCCGAATAATAATAAAAAAAGTACCTAACTGGCAATACTGCGTCCCAGCACAATCTCATAAACTCTACACTGTGAAATTTCTCGTGAGAAAGAAAAAAAAAACGAAATATATAAACAAGAAACAAAAATTATGCTTCAAGCACAGATTATGAAACACTTTCCAACACAATCAGAATGCTGTAACAAAACTTCGTCGTTGAATATCTAACAATGATGTCTCTGTAAACAATTTGAAAAATGCATTAACTTACTTAAAACCAACTTTCAGCAATTACCATCTATAGGTGGAAAATATCCGAATTATTTTGTGCTGCCTTGTATGTGATAGATACATTTGTATATGTACTATACATACTATGCAAAATTTTAGTTCAGGTAGGAAACGCATAAACATTTGAAAATTCCTCTTCAGCAATTTCTGTGAATACGCGGAAATGTACTCAAATTCTTTCGTACAGCCCTGTATATGATCTATAGAATTTATACACACCAAGTAATATGAAAAAAAAAAAATTAGTTGAATTTAAATACGCATACCATAATTGAAAACAACAGCAATTATTTCTCATAGACAATACTGTAACCGAATTTTTTTTCGATGTCCCTGTAAATGAATGATAAATGTTATGCACACCATAGTCTATAGTAAGCATCATGTAGAACACCGCAGTTTTATACAAAATAGAATACGAAATTCAATTTAAATATGTTTGAAATAGTGTAACGTCATTAAAATACAATGGGAAATATTTCCCACCGTAGACCATAATGTGACGGATTGCTTTTGAGTGCCCCAGTAAACGAATTATAAATGCCACATATTTCATTTTCAATACGGAACATGCCATGATCAATCTTAATAAAATATATCAATTACATAGCAATCGTACATAGATCACCCCATATTCTATCATGAGTAAACATCATGTAGAGCACCTCAGTGTTATACAAAATATAATGCGAAATTCAATTTAATATGTTTGAAATAGTGTAACATCATTAAAATACAATGGAAAATATTTTCCCCCTTAGACCATAATGTGACGGATTCCTTTTGAGTGTCCCAGTAGACGAATTATAAATGGCAAACACTTCATTTTCAATGCCGAAAATGCCTTGATCAATCTTAATAAAATATATCAATTACATAGCAATCGCACATAGATCACACCATATTCTATAGTAAGCATCGAGTAGAGCAACAGAGTGTTATACAAAATGTAATACGAAATTCAATTTAAATATGTTTGAAATAGTGTAACATCATTAAAATACAATGGAAAATATTTTCCCCCGTAGACCATAATGTGACGGATTTCTTTTGAGTGCCCCAGTGAACGAATTATAAATGCTACACACCTTTTATTTTCAATGCCGAACATGCCATGGTCAATCTTAATAACATATACCAATTACATGGCATTCTGAGTATATTTACGCGAGTTTGAGCACTGACAGCAAGACGAACAGAAAAACCGAATTCATAAACATTTTCAACTATATAGCAAAGTGTTAAAATGCTCAAAGAACCATACATCTACGATCCTTAGTATTTGAGAAAAATGCGAAAGAAAACGTTTGGCGTTACCTCTAGCTCACAGAAAGTAAGCTTTAATATAATAATGAATAACGGTGCTTATATTATGATAGTACTTTTACACATGAGTAGATTCAACAGAAATGCGTCCATAAACATTTGTATACGGACATGATAGATCATATTCAGTTGGGTCTTTTCATCTCGTGTTCAAGCATGCCTCAATATGCGCAGTGGTTATTTTAAGCATGTACTCATGTGAACATCAAGTGATATCTGATATGCACAGTTCATATTTATATTTCCAATAAAACTTGGGATGAGAATTTATTGTGCACCGAATATGAAGTCAAAATATTTCTTCTGCATTTTTTTTTAAACCTGAGAATTGTAGAAGTATGGTTCATTGATCTTTTTCATGTTCTTCGAATGAGGATTCTCGTTATTTGGATTGTGTATAGTGTTTTGGGGCATCCTGCATATTGAAACATGATTTGGAAGAGAAAATAATATAATTTTGTACCTTTGTATATCTTTTCTTTTTTTAGGGATAAAATTATTTTGACAACTGTATAATGCAAATGAATAGTGAATATCAAAAGAGATTCGTTAACACTTTTTTTTCTTTTTTTCATTCTTTTTTTTATTAGGCTCAAAGAAAGCAATCTTAAAAGAATCTTTTTTTTTTTTTTTTTTTTTAACAATTTTTCGATAAACCGACAACCGACCCATAAACCAACACCAATTACTGCTGTTTGTATTGAGGTATTTCGAAATACTGACCATTCTGCAAGCTTGCTTAGGAGACGGCAGAATTGAAAGCATGGTAAACGTAATATTACAACATTTGTCTAGGAATATATCGATTCTCGAATATCTACTTATATGACCGAACTCATGCGGTGTATTGTAAATTCTGGCATTCAGACGTTTTATGAGATTTACCCAACGCAAAAAAAGCTTTGTTATTAATAATAATGTGATTATATAAGGTGGATATGGTTTTAACAACATAGCATTTTAGTTTACCAATCTCTATTAAAGGATTTATAATAAGGAACTTTTTAACCGGTTCAGTTTTATCTGAAACAGGGTTCTCCCGGGTGTTTACACTGGAATAACACTATTTACGAAGAGTGATATTCCCTTACTTAATTCGCAAATAAAATAGGCGTAAATTACTATTCTGAAACTGTGGTACTCAAAAGTAAGCACACGTGGTAACTACGTTTCCGGATAAACGACTCCATCATTGGTACATCCAGAAGGGGGAGTATGGATACCAATATTTTCTTATAAAAATCTTTGACTTATTTAATCGCAGAATTCTGCAATTAAACAAGGCGTAAATTTTCGTTAAGAAATAGCGGTATCCATAACCCCCCCCCCCCCCTCCCCCTTGGGTACTCCACTGGACTCCATACTGTACTCATAAATAATTTAACAAGTAACAGTGGTGATAGTGAAGTTACCTAGTTTAGATACATTCAGCAACTCCAGGCTAAGTCATAGATAAGGACAATAGATAAAGATATACTCATAGATAAAAAAATGAATCACAGATAATAGAAAATTACCATTATACATTTCTGATATATTTTTAAAAGTTCATGAAAATGTTTTTCCTTTGTTCTTGAAAACTCTGATTTAAAATTGATGTATCAATTTAGCCATCAGAATTATTTCTGAGGCTCAATATATAAACTGCGAAATTGAAAACTTAGAAGTTCTCATCCCAAATAATGAATTAATATTAAACAATTCAGTTTTCTCAGCTTTTAAAATGGCGTTAGAAGTAGCAATAGAAATTCGATTTTATTTGTAAGGTTATTTTTAAAAAAATGTGAAATGTGTAACTTAAAAAATTAATGACGTTGTCAAAATGAAAAATGATGTGTATTACGGTTTATAAAGATAACACTAATAACTGTTAGCGTAATGTGCTACTCATTTGGTGAGGGCCTGATTACCGCATAGGCCAATTAGGCCACGGCCTTGGGCCCTTTGTAGACGGGGGCCCAAAATTAAGTAAAATTATTCAGAAAAAAGATTTCGTAGACATTTTTTTATTTCAGTCTTCGATATCTAAGAAGCAGATGCTTCTATAAACGCCTTTTCTATATTTTTCTCTAAAAACAGTTTAAATTAGAAATGCTGTAGACAAAATATTTTTTAAGGGAAATCTTTTTAAAGAAATATTTAAAATGAAGAGATATTTAAAAGATTATAATATCAAACAGCAAAAGAAAATTTAATTTACCTCAGTTTCATGAGCAATTTTATAAAATTCAGGAAAATTTACGAATAGTACTTCCCAAAAACTATGTTTAGCTACTATTTTGGTTTGAGGGCCCTGAAGAGGTGTTGGGCCTTGGGCCCTGGACATTCTTAATCGGACTCTGCGATTCGGTATCATATTACAAATAAACAATTAAATAATGTAATAACAAAAGAAAGTGAGAAAATTTAAGGTTTCTTTTCTAACAATTCTTCGGACTCTTTACTGCTTTTCATTTAGTTTTGGTGTAAATTTTGAGATCTTGACATAAATGCTCATGCATGTGAATATAACTACATTTGTATGTTCCATGTTATTGTTTATTCATTTTAATTTGAGAACAATGAGATATAGATACTTGCGTTTTATTTTGTTAGTTAATTATTCACTTTATACATCAATGGAATTGTAAAGTTTCCACTTATTTGGCTAAAATCTTGGTATCCTTTAACATAATTTTGCCTTCCAAAATGTTTAACAGTAACTTGAATGCTATAGATGTTGCTTGTATCTCTAGTTCTCGAGTATAATCAAATATTACTATGTATTTGTCTCTGGTTATAATCACCTACAGCATGATTTTTCTTGAAGATGATATGTATAGCACTGATAGTTATTTTACAGGATGCACAAAATAATTCGATTACACTACAGTCTACGGGCAGTAATTATATAAAAATGCTTATAAATGGTATTACCACATTGTGTTATCGAAAACCCTACGAAATTTGTATATACTAGGCTTATTACAGCATTTTCTCCATTGAAATTATGGGGTGTAACATTTATAGTTTTTTTACAGGGCAGCACAAATAATTCAGACGTATTGCACTTTTCTGTGACTTTTATTTAATATATGGTCCTTTATGTAACACTATGTATAACAATATCATCATCTAACTTTTTGGACAATTTAAACACACTTCCCATGATCGATTGTCTCTCAAATGCTCAAAATGAGCTTCCGCCACGGTCAAATTTATGTTTTGATAAAAATTTTCACATGATAGGTTTTTTTAAGCACGTGAAACCACCCCTGATAAGAATTTGCATAGCTTAAATTAAAAAAAATTATGTTTTCTCGTATGGCAACCATTCTTCAAGTTAATATTACTCGTATAGATAAAGACTTTTACGCCGATAACGGTTTTCGGAAAATAACGTACCGTAATCTCCGGCCTATAGGCCGGAGATCCGAGAGCTATCCGCGGATCAAACAATCATGTTTCGAAACAGAAATTTTATTTTATTAAATGTAACTTCCCTGATCGCTGTAAATATTTGACTTCAATTATTAAATTAATTTTCTGGGTCGAAACATGATTGCTTGATCCTCGGATTATAGACCGGAAATTACGGTAACTACATTTAAATAAAATGTATTATGTGCTTTTTTAATGACAGTTTCAGAACAAGCGTCTTACCACGGTTAAATTTATGCTTTGATAAAAAATTTTACTGGATAATTTTTACGCTGGCAGCACCCCTGGTGGGAAATTACATAACTAACATTTTAAATGGATTTTTTGTATTTTATTCTTTTGGCAACCATACTTCAAGTTAAAATTAGATAAGAATGGTTCAACGCAACTTTCTTTTACGCCGATAACGCTCCCTAGCAATAAATTGAATAACCAAATTTATATACAATTGATTTTTTAAAGTTTCAATATTTGACGGGCCGTACGTAGATTAAAAATAAGTAGGTCAGATTGAGCGCAATTTTCTTTTGTGACTATAGCGCCTCCTAGCTGGATATAATCCAACCAAATTAAAATAAAATTGATTTTTTGGTTTAGTGTACGAAGGCGTACTTAGGTTAGATTATATCCAGTATTTACGTTAAAAATAGGGCGGATAGATTCAACAAAATTTTATTTTTTTTATATTGCACTCTGGCGGAGAATAGCATAAATAAATTTAAATAAAATTTATTTTATATATATTTTTAATAAGTCTTCGAGCTAAGCGTCTGCCACGGTCAAATTTATGTTTTGTTAAAATTTTCACATGATACTTTTTAGCTCACAGGCTATCAATGCCCGAGAGCTAATGTGCCCGCACGTTCCCTATGTACGTAACGCGATAACTCTAGATAGAAATATCCGTTTTGCTTAAAATTTTGTTTATAAGTTCATTCTGATAAGGCGCTTCCCTGATTAGTTTTGGGGGTTCATTGGTTAAGTATAAAGGGAGGAACGGGGGTGACCCTACCCCCTTAATTTAGATAAATGGTTTTTTCATGTAGAATTATCCGATTTTCTTCAAATTTTATATATAGGTTCAATGTGATAAGGCTCTTCCCTGATTAGTTTTGTGGGTTCATTGGTTAAGTATAAAGGGAGGAACGAGGGAAACCCCTTAATTTAGATAAATGGGTATTTCATGCAGAATTATCCGATTTTTTTCAAATTTTGTAAATAGGTTCATTGTGATAAGGCGCTTCCCTGATTAGTTTTGGGGGTTCATTGGTTAAGTATAACGGGTGGGAACCAGGGGGCAAACCCCACCTTAATGTAGATAAATGGGTTTTCCATGCAGAATTATCCGATTTTCTTCAAATTTTGTAAATAGGTTCATTGTGATAGGGCGCTTCCCTGATTAGTTTTGTGGGTTCATTGGTTAAGTATAAAGGGGGGGCTAATCCCCCTTAATTCAGATAAATGTGTTTTTCATGCAGAATTATCCGATTTTCTTCAAATTTTGTATATAGGTTCATTGTGATAAGGCGCTTCCCTGATTAGTTTTGTGGGTTCATTGGTTAAGTATAAAAACGGAAAGGGGGAGGATCCCACCGTTAATATATTGTCGATTTATTTATTTTTCGAGGGGTTTATTTCAAATTCTTTGATATAAGAGTATAATATACAATTAGTGTGAATAGCCTGTGAGCTCAATGCCCTCAGTTTAACTGGGCAGTTTTCTTTTTATTACACTGGTAGCACCCCTGGTGGGAAATTGCATAACGAAAACTTTAAAATGGATTTCTTTATGGTTTGTCACACAACAACCATACTCCAAATTGACATTAGATAGGACAGATTCAACTCACATTATTTTCGACTAATAATGCCCCCTAGCGAGAAATTGACTAACCAAACTTAAATAAAATTGATATTTTATTTTTCACTGTATGACAGACTTACTGGAGTAAAAATAGATGGGACAGATGTAACACAATTTTATCTCTGTTTTTAACGACTCCTGTTGGGAAATAGTGTTAAATAAATTAACGCTAAATAAATTGATTTTTTTTTTCACGTTTTACTGTATGCAGAGTTAAAAACAAAGTGTGACAGATTCAACAAAATTGTATTTTCATTTATTGAGCCTACTGGAGTGAAATTGGGTAACTAAATATTTGAAAATATATTTTGTTTTTGCATATGAGCAGGACTCCAAACCGAGGTGAAATTTTTTTTAATAGAAAAGCAATTTGCGTTGCTTCAATCACTATTCTGTTGAAAGACGAGTTAATTTTAGTGAATGAAGCTTTATTAGATTTTTTAATATATTAGTAATTAATGTTGAAAATACAGTTTACGACTAGCATAATTTTAATCGGAAATTTAGAGGGTTGATATATACGGAAATACAGGGTTATCATAATTAAAGTTTCTCTTTGAAGTCTCTATAAATTGAAAATTACTGTTTCAAAAGTTACCAAACTTGGAAAAATTATGAAAGAGGTCATGGGATTTTATATCCTGCAAAAAAATAATTATTACAAAAAGTCCCCACCAGGGTGACATTAAGGTTTTTTGCAGGTATTGCCATCATAACAGCGATTTTATAAATAACAGTCATGGAAGTACATGCTCAATGTATTGTCCACTATTACCTGCAACTCGGTTAAAACGGAATATCGCGCTATACAGTTCATACATATTAATATATATATATATATATATATATATATATATATATATATACAACTTTATAAATGTGTGTGTACAAATTAAAGCAGTGTTCTTTTTTATTAATTAGTGAAATTAACTGTATTTGTGTAATTCATTTGAAAAAAAAAACTGAGGTAGAGATACATTTAGACCTCATTCACTAAACTCAAAATCTGCAGATTTTCGGAATTTTTCTTTTTATAAACAGAAAACGCTTTTTAAACTGAAAGTTAAAAAAAAAAAAAAAAAAAAAAAAAAAAAAAAAAAAAAAAAAAGATGTGAAATATAACAGGGTACCCTACCATGACTTTTTCTTCAACTAATTTTCAAAATTGTATGATCTAGATTGAAAATAAAAGTGGTGTGGTAGCCAGTATTGGGACCTTCTCCTCTACCCAAACTTTAATTTATTCTTTATCATATTATTTTGTCTTTAAATAACGGCAAAGAACTACACTTACCATTACAATAATTTGCAATTCTTCATTATACTTGGTTTTTCAAGAATAGAATAATCGCTACTACTTAGATACTACTTATAGATACTGCTTGACCAGTAGGCAAATTTTCAATTTCATATACAATACACATATAATATACTCATACACATATAATTGGTGTTTTTTTCGGTCGTTTCAAGATCGTCTCAAAATGTGTAGAATATTTAGAGATGTTGAAAACTCAATTTAAAAACCGGAAAAAACCCAACCACATGATCCAAGAATATATTTGTGGGAACATTACTTAGGTAAATGCAGCTGTAATTTTCCAGAAAACTGTCGAGAGAATTGAATCAACTGCAGTATACATAAGCTATGAGAATAATCGTAAGTGTGCAAGTACATAATGTGTACAAAATTAAAAATGGGTTGACGGTCAAGAAGTATTTCAGTTGCAGTGCTTTAAAATATTCCAGTTGATTTTTTCCACTAAAGTCCATCGTAAACAAGAATCTTCAATTTTTCTGTAATGTTAATAGTAACCATTCAGAAATTACTTCAGACAATATCGTCGCTACTATGTCAAACTATATCGAATATGAAAAAATGCATTTTTGATTACTTTTAAAAATGGGCCGATTGTCACCAATAAATTTTAATAGTATTCTTCCCCAGGGTTGCTAGTTTGGCATCCTTTTTCATTCAGAAATTCCAAATTTAAACCAGAAATTCCGAAGAGAAATTTTTGCCTTAGTGATAGATATTTCGTGCTCATTTAAAATAAAAAATTTTCTCTCAAAATTTACGGTATGAATTCGTAATCGCTGAATAAATAAGAAGGCAAAACTGGCAACCATGTTCTTCACACAAATTTTATTACTATTCTTTCTAGGCGAAGAATTCTTATAAAATTTTGTGGTGACATTTGGCCCATTTTAAAAGTAATGAAAAATGCATTTTTTCACATTCGGTAGTTCGACATGGTAGCAACGATATCACTACTTTAAGAGGTTTTATAAAATGTATTTAATGGAATTCTCAAAAAATATTTTTCAACAACGTGAAACTTTCTAATACATTCATGGGCTCATTTTTAAACGCAAAACCAGAAATTGTGGCAGACATGACGATTGAAGTAACTTGAAGTAGAATGACGTTCTTCATTTTTCAATAAATTGATTACCTCTTGAGAGTCATAAGTGATTGCTGCCTCATGGCGAGCAGTCTCGGGCTATCGCGTCCGGAAATTTGGTTTAAAACACATATTTTGATAGCTTTTTCTGAAAGTTCCTTCTCTTTTATCGAAAAAGGCAAAACGGTTTTCCTCTGAATAAAAACAGCTGCCAATTTTATGGGTATGCGAATAAAAACAGAAATGTATCAAAAAGTAGCCAAATTAATATTGACTTAACCCTTACAGAGGAAAAGTAATTATATATCTAAAACGTTGAAATGATTGACTGAAATAGAACTTATGAGCGAATTTATTAAAAAATGAATACTTTTCTTCACGTAGGGGAAGGTGGCCTAAAATGATTCCCTTAAGAGAAAAACTCGTGTAAAATAACATAACTTTTTAAATAAAACTTTGGCCCTTTGCCAGTATGTTTTACACTATATTTTGCATTATAAACATATTTTAATAATATTTTAAACCCAAATTGAGTAATAAAAAAATATTTTTTTTTTTTAAAGTGTCCAAAGGATCATTTTACCCTTTAAAAATAATTGTAAATTGTTTTTTGTCGGCAAAATAAAGGATATAAAAGTAATTACGACAATACAAAAGTGCAATTCACATCTAAAAACATACTCCATTAAGTAAACCAAGTTATATTTCTGTACATGAAAGACTATATATCTGAATAAATAAGAAAGTTAGTGCTTACCTTATAACAGATATTATAAAACCCAATTTTTGAAAGAATTCTATTCATACGCCTAATACTGTGATTACTTGAATACCGCCATTGTTTCTTCTTCACTTATTACAACTAGCTTATGTGTTACCCTGTAGATAGCGCGACCTGTCTGAATGAAAACATATGTGGATCGTTTTGCCCTCTAGGATCATTTTAGGCCACCTTCCCCTACATTATAAAAATTCTGAATGCCAATTGTCAGTTTGGAATTAAAATTAAGTGGTCGCGCTTTGCAACCACCAGACCTGTAAGGTTTAACAGTCATTTCAGCTCCAAAACTCACTTTCTGAATGGTTAGTATGCTCGGAATACTGACATTCAGTATCTATTCTCAGTCGAGTCTAAACAGATCAGCGACTGGGAATAGATGTGAGTGTCAAAGTTTCAGGACTCGACTCCCAGTTGGGTGGCTGTGCAAGGTTTTCAGGGTTCCTCATGTACGTATACAAGATGTTTGGTTGGTTAGTTCATTTGGAACGCTACGGTCATCTATTGCGCACGAGAACTAAATTGACCGAGACCGCCTTTTAAAGTGGAATCCGACCCGCTACAAATATACATGCTTGAATCAGGATTCGAACACAGCACATCTTGACTAGTAGCCAGGCATAAATACAAGAATTGGTATAACTTCTTTTTTCCAACGTTCTTCGTAAAGGCACTCGTGTCCAAGTATTGTGTCCAGAATTTTTAGATGCAGAAATACATACGTTTTGTATTTATTTTCAATAATAAAAGATTATTCAAACTTATTGTTGAAATTTTAATCACCAAGTCCCGCTGCGAGAATATGATTTTTCTTTCTTTTTTTAAACTGCTTATATTAGTACAAAAAATGTTTCATATATTCTCTAATCAATCCTTACTTCTATTAAGCAAAATATCACTCAAGTATGAAAAAAATTAATGATTAATGTTAAAAGGAATAATAAAAATAAATGGACATCGAAAAAAATATTTTAAAATAAAAATTACAATCTTGAATACAGACGTAGAAAAACTAAACTCGTTTGCATTATACTAATAAATGAAAAATTACTTTTTCAGATTTTTCATTAAAATATGTACACGTATTATTCATTTTGAAAAACAAAACTTTTTTCTCCATGGAATAAAAAAAAGCGTGTTCTTAAATAAAGAATTAAAAAATGGGACTAAAACTTGATACTCAGCGCAATTTTTCATTAAGCCATTTTCTATCAACTTGATAAAAAAGAATTTAATAAAAAAAATAATTTTTTTTTCTTTGAAGAAAATTTTTTAATCATGAAATTTGCTCTTCAGAGCGTGTCTCTTTTAGAAAAAAAAAATAACAAATTTATGATCATTAAAATTATTCAAGATAAAAGAGATAAGAAAATGTTCATTAAAATCATCCATGATGAAAAAATTGAAACTGCATCGAAAATGATTGAATTAAAAAATGAATTATATTAAAAAATAATTCTGCGAAAGCTGAAGGATAATTAAAATACTATCTTGCCATTTTGATACTTTTTTTTAAGTTTCATAAGATGGAGTCTCGGTTATCTGACCCAAACCGAGACTTAGGGAGTTCGGATAACTAGAAGAGTCGGGTAATGCAATTTAACCGAAATATAAAATTAGAAATAAAGTTTCGATCTCACCTACACATGCGCACGTTTGAAATAGAAGCATACCATAGCAGTAGATATCAGCACTTTAATGTTTTTTAGGTGCGTTCGTAATTATATAAATACGTAGCACCTATAGTCGTCGTCTGGTCCGCCCGTCTGTCTGTCCGTCCGTCCGTCTGTCCGCATATAACAGCGCAGAAACTACCCAACCAAATGAATTGAAATTTAAGATATATTATCTTTGCAGTATTTTGTCGTGACATTTCAAATTTTATGAAAATCGAATCAAAACTTTAGAAGATATTAATAAAAACATTTATTAAGAAATTTGAATTTTTTTTTTTAAAAATCGTTGCTTTCTTATTATAAGAGCTTCCGAGGTTTAATCGTCAAGCGATCGAGATACTTATTTTATTACAGAAATTAATCTGCAGACGATATAATTCATTTCACAGAATTAAAAATCATCAAGATCTGAATATTTATATAACTTGCTATAGTACGAACGCACCTCGTTTGTCACGTTTGACGTACAATTTCCAACTTGTTTTTCTTTGTATCTATTCTACCAAACTCTGACTGCTTGTTTGTATTTGATGGAGTCTCGGTTATCTGACCCAAACCGAAACTTATGGAGTTCAGATAACTAGAAAAGTTGGGTAATCCAATTTAATTGAAATATAAAATTAGAAATAAAGTGTCTACCTCACGTGCGTACGTTTGAAATGGAAACATCCACAGCAGTAGATACCAACAGTTCAATTTTCTTTTCTTTGTATTTCTTTCTTTTTCTTTTCTTTCATACTAGAATCTGACTGTCTGTATTTCACAAATACTCCTCCTAGAATATGGAACAGAGTGCGATGAAATGAACACCAGTTAGTCGCATGGATCCAAGGATGTCATATAAGCTTTCAGAATTTTAAAAATTTAAATCGTTTCCGAGATATTAATTTTTTTGTAACTTTTAACAAAATTTCTCTAAAGATGGCAACAAAATTCTCCATCTTTATGGAAAAAAGAAGGAAAGGGAAAATAAAACAGATTATTACTTTTTCACTTTATTTTCTCATTTAAATTAAAATTATTTTCAATTTACATACATGATTAAAAATATCTTGTTATAAATTACATTTTCCAAGAAAATTCGAAGAAATATAAACACATTTTGACATATTTAAGCCTCACTAATCAATTTACCATACAGAAGCAAACATCGCCTGTTAACATATCATATCATATATTCTAATACGAGAAAATCTTGTGTGTGGTTATATATATGCAAATTTTATCTTAAAAACGGCTCTAACGATTTTGACGAAATTTTGTATCCTACCGTTTTGCAGCACCAGAAAACCATTGGGCTAGGTCACGTGTTCGAGAAAATTCGATTATTGGGTCATTTTGGGTCATCAAGGGTCAGGGTCAAGCTAATTCTATCTAAAAAACGGTTCAAACGATTTTGACGAAATTTTGTATCCGACCATTTTCGGGCACGAGAAGACTATTGGGCTGGGTCACATGTTCGAGAACTTTCGATTAGTGGGTCATTTTTGGGTCAACGCGGGTCAAATTAATTTTATCTAAAAAACGGCTCTAACGATTTTGATTAAATTTTGTGTCCTACGAGTTTCGAGCACGATAAAATCATTGGGCTAGGTCACATGTCCGAGAAAATTCGATTAGTGGGTCATTTCTGGGTCATTGTGGGTCAAGATCTAAAAAGCGGCTCAATTTACACTAAATTTTGCATCCAATGGTTTTCGGGAACGAGAAGACTGTTGGGCTAGGTCACATGTTCGAGAAAATTCAATTAGTGGGTCATTTTGGGTCATGGTCAAGCTAATTGTATCTAAAAACCGGTTCAAACGATTTTGACGAAATTTTGTATCCGACTATTTTCCGGCACGAGAAAACTATTGGGCTGGGTCACATGTTCGAGAATTTTCGATTAGTGGGTCATTTTTGGGTCAACGCGGGTCAAATTAATTTTATCTAAAAAACGGCTCTAACGATTTTGATTAAATTTTGTGTCCTACGAGTTTCAAGCACGATAAAATCATTGGGCTAGGTCACATGTCCGAGAAAATTCGATTAGTGGGTCATTTCTGGGTCATTGTGGGTCAAGATCTAAAAAGCGGCTCAATTTACACTAAATTTTGCATCTAATGGTTTTCGGGCACGAGAAGACTGTTGGGCTAGGTCACATGTTCGAGAAAATTCAATTAGTGGGTGGGTCATTTTGGGTCATTTTGGGTCATGGTCAAGCTAATTTTATCTAAAAAACGGTTCAAACGATTT
Source organism: Maratus michaelseni (assembly GCA_963931845.1). Taxonomy (NCBI): domain Eukaryota; kingdom Metazoa; phylum Arthropoda; class Arachnida; order Araneae; family Salticidae; genus Maratus; species Maratus michaelseni. The sequence continues at coordinate 195,023,345 of OZ007599.1, forward strand.
TGACGAAATTTTGTATCCGACTATTTTCGGGCACGAGAAAACTATTGGGCTGGGTCTCATGTTCGAGAACTTTCGATTAGTGGGTCATTTTGGGGTCAAAGTGGTCCAAATTAATTTCATCTAAAAACGGCTCTAACGATTTTGATTAAATTTTGTATCCTACGAGTTTCGGGCACGCGAAAATCATTGGGATAGGTCACATGTTCGAGAAAATTTGATTAGTGGGTCATTTCTGGGTCTTTGCGGGTCAAGATCTAAACAGCGGCTCAATTTACAATAAATTTTGCATCCAATGGTTTTCGAGCACGAGAAGACTGTTGGGCTAGGTCACATGTTTGAGAAAATTCAATTAGTGGGTCATTTTGGTCATGGGTCATGATATTTGAACTCAAATTTAATTTTGACCGAGCATAGCTCGGTCTTCCCTGCTCGTTGACATTTAAACAACGTAGATTTTTTCAGCTTTATATTCAATCACAGAGGAAGATTTAACTCCTTGCATTTAGGTGGACAATTATTAACCCTTATTGAGAAGAATTAGATTTCAAGAAAAAGTATATACAATTTTTAATTAATTATTTTTGAAAGATGAAGGTTAAATCGTTTCACAAATGCGCTAAAAGTAAAATGGTTTATCGGGTAAAAATCCCATATATTTTTATTTGTAAAGCATTTATTTTAATTTAAAAAAAATGTTTTTATACGTTCGTCAAAGTGGCGTCATTGTCATTCCACCAGCTCTGAAATTAGAAACCAAATATTGAAAGAACAATATACGAGTATATAATATACAGGGGGCAATATGGTATCTATCGCCGACCTTTAATTTGTCAACCGTTGGTCGTAGACGTATAGTTCGAATTACAAAAACGGTTCAAATGCGGTAAATATTCATGTTGTGGCATTGTTTAAAGTAAAAAATCATTTTTTTTTAAATTACGAAAGATAACTTTTTATACAGTCCCCCAATCCCTATAGTTATATTTAGTAAAAGTTTACACACCTCATAACAGATATAACACAAAAAGTTTGACTTCTGTACTACAAAAATTGACATAGTTATTAAATTTCAAAGTTTGAGATTTTTGCACATGATTTTCTTTCATTGAGGGATTAGTTAAAAAAAGAATTAAATTAATTCGAGATCGAAATCGGGGTGCAATGTCCTTTTTACGGAGAAACCACTTTTAGCCGCTATCGCCAAATCGGTTTATCACCAAAGAGGGTTATTTCATCTAAAAATTTGAGCTAACTTTTAGAGGTCGAACAACATTCAACAGTCAAAGTAGGTAGAATAGACAAGAAAATAAAACATACTCACGAAGAACTAGATAAATGGCAGCGGAATGCAAACAGCCAGCCGAGCTATAACGAGCATAAAAACAGCTTGGAGGAAAATCTGTCGTTTCTTTGTGACATTCTGTGGATAGAGGAGTCAACATTTACATGGTGTGGCATTGTGAAAGTGCACAATGTGCATTACTGGTCTCTGGAAAACCCCCACATCGCCCGAACAGTACGACACCGGTACGCTGGTCAACGAACGTGTGGTGCATTATATGGGGAAATCACATTGTTGGAACCATCTTCTACGGTGGGAACTTAAGTCTTTCAGGGGACAAAGTACTTATGTTTCTAAGATGTTGAAATCAGTGTATCACACCAGGATTTAACAACGAATTTATTTCAAAACAATTAAGAGCTTTTCTTCACGTATATTACAAAAGCAAAATTTGATTCCAAAATTCCGGTGTCATTGTGGCGTTTGGGAATTAAAATTAAGTGGGATATATTATATCCCACCGCCCTTCAAGGAGTCGGGTGATCGTTACATGCACCTGCTACAAAACACGGTACGTGACTGGTATTAAGAGCTGCCTCTCCAACATGCTTGCCGGGTGTGTTTTCATCATGATGGGGGCCCCTGCGCATAAAGCATCAAACGTCCGTGTGTATCTGGCCACCGAATTCGGTCAAAAGATCGTTGGATATGGTGTCGCCCGACTTGACTCCCAAGGACTTCTACCTCCGGGGTTACATCACCGCACCAGGTCTATGTGACTGGGCCTACTTCTCTCGTTGATCTGAAGCAGCGCATCATCCTTGCTTGTCACACAATTACACCTGTTATGTTCCACCGTGTCTAGGACTCAGCTCAGTACTGTCACGCTATCAATTGTGCATTGCCACCAATAGAAAACACTTTGAGCAGTATATCTAATAGATTCCGGCGTTTGCTGCATTCATTTTTTATAGTAGACCATTTTCTGATATGATAAATAAATTTATATTTATTTTTCTGTTTAATTTCAATGTTTCATTCTTCGCTTTGTATACGACCCCTAAAAGTCAGCTCAAATTTTTAGATGAAATAACCCTCTTTGGTGATACCGGCTAAAGGTGGTTTCGCCGTAAAAAGAGAATTGCACCCTGATTTCGATCTCGAATTACTTTAATTCCTTTTTTAACTGATCCCTCAATGAAAGACAAAAGCATGTGCAAAAATCTCAAACTTTGAAATTTAATAACTCTGTCAATTTTTATAGTACAGAAGTAAAACTTTTTGTGTTATATCTGTTACGATATGTATAAAGTTTTACTAAATATAACTATAGGGATTGGGGGACCGTATAAAAAGTTAGATTTCTTAATTTTTATAAAATTGATTTTTTACTTTAAACGATACCACAACATGAATATTTACTTCATTTGAAACGTTTTTGTAATTGGAACTATATGTCTACGACCAACGGTTGAGAAATTAAAGGTCGGCGATAGATAACATATTGCACCCTGTATAAACAATAACGTAACTTTTGACAAATCACGTTTTGCATCGAAAATCACGTAATGTGAAATATGTAATTGTGACAATTTCTATTTAACCTATATTGTAAATATGATTTCCAGCTTGAAATTTAGCGTTTAATGAAATTAATGTCTCTTTTTTTCTAAGCGTACAATAATATTGAAATTTCCTTTTCCTTCAAGAAATCGAACGATCTCATGCAATGTAAATGCAACACATCGGGTTGCCACGCAATTAGTATTTTTCTTATTTTTCTTTTTATGTTGTTTTAAGTATTAATCATTATGTGTAAGAAAATTACAGTTTTGTTACTTTATAAAGGGGGAATACAAGACTAAATCCTAAACGATACGATGTTTCTAAAATATAGGTACAAACTTTGAGGAGAGATGGAATGTATTACAGCAAACAATTTTTGTATAGAAAACTAGGGTCGCAATCTATTTATTCATTCAAAAATATAGGGCATCTCACTTTAATCCACACTAGAATATTTGTTGATAACTTTAAAATCGATGAAGATATTTTACATCATTTGCAGTAGACATACCTTCCGTTGTGTAACAGTTTTGTTACCTTTGAAAAGTAACCTTTATAAAGTAACAGTTTTACCTTGAAAAAGTACAGTTTTAGTAACAGTTTATAACAATTAGTAACAGTTGTTTTTAACATTTTTACCTTTATAAAGTAACACCTTTATAAAGTAACAAAACAGTTACTTTATAAAGGGGAAATACAAAACTAAATCCTAAACGATAGGATGTCTCTAAAATATAGGTACAGACTTTGAGGAGAGATGGACAACAGCAAACAATTTTTGTATAGGAAACTAGGGTCGCAATCCATACCTTGAAAAAGTACAGTTTTAGTAACAGTTTATAACAGTTAGTAACAGTTTTAGTAAAAGTTTACCTTTATAAAGTAACAGTTTTACCTTTATAAAGTAACCTTTATAAAGTAACACTGTTACTTTATAAAGGGGAAATACAAGACTAAATTCTAAACGATAGGATGTTGTATTTGAAATGATAGGATGTTGTTCCCTGTATTTATTCAGTCAAAAATATAGGGTTTTTTACTTTAATTCAAACTAGAATATTTGTTAATAACTTTAAAATCAATGAAGATAATTTAATATCATCTGCAGTAGACATACCTTCCGTTGTGTAAAATTTAACAATATCACAAGTGGCAGAAATCAATATCCACATATAAACTTTGATAAACTAGATTTATCTTATTTCAGAATATAATTCACATTACATACAGAATCACTGATTGAATTGCTATGTCCTTGCAGATCTTTTCGTAATGGTCATCAAGCTTCGCACATAACAATCTAAATCTGATCGCCTTTGTACAGCTCACAAAAAATTTTGACGATGGAAGGGGAGAAATTCTCTTTGACTCCAAAAGAGGCCAAATTCTTGCTTGAACATGCCTTCAAAGATTTGCTGATAAAATTCAACGTTCAGAGTCTCACTTTTAATATCTTACAGAATCCGACTGCTTATGGTGTTGTAAAACGTATTGAAATGCCGAGAATTATTTCGAAACGATCCGAAAGTTTGGTTGTTCGCACGGTCATGAGCAAGAAAAACAAGAACTAAAAATCATGCGTCAAGCATAGATTATGAATCACTTTCCAACACTTCTAGAATTGCTTTAGGGGCTAAATTGTGAAAGACAGCTGCCGGAAACAACTAAACACTGATCAAGAGTAAACCCAAAGTAATAAATAAATAAATAAATAAATAAAGTGACAATCAACCTTCCAATCCAGAATTTTGGATGGAAGCAAAATTTTTATAGCTAAATTAAAAATAGAAAAAATTAAAATTTACAAAATTACTTCACCAGTGCTTCGTACAACTATTCAAGAATATAAAAAATTAAATAAACAGAGCATACTTAGTATATTTAATAAATTTTCGCCTAAAAGATAGACACAATGCTTTTCTATAGGAAAAGCAGAGATTTTTTTTTTTTAAGTGACACCCATTCACGAATTAATTTAAAATATGAGACGGCACCATAGGAAAAGCAAGCCGAAAACTGGGGCTATCCAAGACTATGGGTAATTAATGACCAGCGGTTGAAATATGAAAAAAAAATAACAATTTATCTGAAATTTAGTCAAATTTAAAAAGCAAACATTATAATGTATTCCCTATGAGGGCCGTTGGCATTTAGGATAAAAAACAACAACAACAACAATTAGATACACCTTAAACATATAAAATTAGTCAGAAAATCAAAATGAATGACACTAAAATATTCTACCTTAAAATCTGACCAACTTTGCTTTTTGGGTGCAAAGTTAGAATTCTGCATAATGATTTCTCTAGTAAAACAGCAGAATTGTGAAAACAACGTTTACTAATTTACAATTTATGCTAACTTAACAAGTTCAAAACTAAATAAAATAGTTACCAAAATAAACTATGGAAAATTTTGCACAACTTTGTTGTTGTTTGCACCAGTTATTAATAAGAGAAATATGTATAAATCGGGTGCATACAATGACAAACATTTAAAATTTTTGAAAATGGCGCAAAAACAAAATAAAACAGCATGTACAAAAAAGGATATATCTCCTATAATACTGAACAAATTACATACAAAATAAATTAAATTAAAGGTAAAAGTTCACACAGTCCTAAATAAAAAATATTTCTTACATTAGTTAAATTGCTCTAGAAGGCCAGGTTCAGGAGACAATGCCCTGGTTCATTGAAGCTATGAGAGCCTAAAGATGGAAGAAGTTTTTGATTCATAGCCAACTGAAGCCCTGAACCAATTTTGACGATCAATATAGCACATTACAGACCATTAAACAAGAAAGAGAAAGACATACTATACACGTTTCTAACTTACTCTATTCCTGTGTAAAGGCTCCATCTTTACGGTGCGAAGTTCAGGCGATGCTATTAATATCAAGGCAAGGACTAACAAGGAGAGGGCAAAGTTACTTCGATTCTGTTGCGCAACGATTTTGTTACAAATTAAAAAAATAATAGTTAACATTATAATTAATGTACAATATTATAATTTTTAATTGCGATTATTAAATTATAATTACAAGCATATTCATAAAACAAAAAAAACAAACGTAGCGTGTTCTGGTCTCGAACCTGGGCCCACGGATCAACGAGCAGACGCTATAACAACTGACCTACGACTAACGCTGTAATTTCGTTACAAAGTAAGTATTTAAGTTGTGTTATAATATTATACCACCTATTTCTCGAGAACTAAGGAGCGTTGTATAAAATCCGTTTAACCTGAGACTAAGGGGATTCTACCTTACAACATGTATAAAAATAATCAAAATCTGTGCTTACCAAGCTTGGCCCTCTCCTTGTAAGTAAACAAGAGAACCCAGCTGGAGCACCAAACTGTGAGGGTTTGCGGCGTAAAGCCTCCGGCGGTAGTTTCCCTTTCACCATCCAGTAATGGCACAGCCCAAAGAACGAACCCGGAACAAAGGGTTGTTGGAATTAAATCGAAACAAAATAACAACACCCCACCAAACTTAGTGAGAAAACACTGTTCTACGCAGGGAATTAGAAACAAAACGAAGCGAACCAAAAACTTAACTATATTAAAGCTAATTTACAAACTAAGGAAATATAACAGACTTTAAAGACAGATTGGAGTTACATATGTCTCATTAAACCCATGTCTAAAGCTAAAATAAACTATAAATACAAATACATAGCTTCCCATACAAGGGAATTACACTAAAATACAATTACCAAATATATAGACAAAGAAATCACGAAATTTATAGTAAAAAAAAAAAAAAAAGGAATAAAATTACAGAGCATCTCACCACGGAGAGTTACAGGATATTGCAAATAAAACATTGTGAGCAGATAGCTTGCTACCCATGGTTATCCACTTGAAAATGCATAAGTCAATGTAGATGACCATAATTCACAACATCCAGTATTGATATAGTTGAGTTCATTACTGCAGAAACCATGTCAGAGTTACTATTAAGAGTTGAGGTCCCTTGAAAATCACTGATCAGCCATTTACTGGCCGAGATCCAATGAGAGCACCGCAGCTTACAAGATAGCAACAATAGTCTGTACAAACTAACTGTAGTAAAAATAGCAGCCAGAATTGGGTCACTACGGGTCATGGTCAAGCTAATTATGTATAAAATGGCTGAAATGATTTTGACTAAATATTTTATCCTACCGTTTCGGGTCCGACAGAACCATTCAAATAGGTCACATATTCGAGAAAATTCGATTGGTGGGTCACTTGGGTCACTACGAGTCAGGGTCAAGCTAATTGTATGTAAAAAAGCTGTATGTAAAAAAGGCTGAAACGATTTTGATTAAATTTTGTATCCTACCATTTTGGATTACGAGAAGACATTCGGTCTAGGTAACATGGTAGAGAAATTTCGAATAGTGGATCATTTTGGGGTCACTAAAGGTCAAGTTAATTTTATGTAAAAGACGGTTCTAACGATTTTGACGAAATTTTGTATCCGACTGTTTTCAGTACGAGAAAACCATTGGGCTAGGTCACATGTTCGAGAAAATTCGATTAGCGGGTCATTTTGGAGTCACTACGGGTCAATGCATTTCAATGTGAATGCATGAAGATTGAAACATTTATTATATTGTAGAACAGTTGCATTGCCACCTAGATAGCAAGCCCTCTTGCAGGAGACGAAAGCTCCTGTGACGTCACGCTTAGTAGGCAAAGGAAGGAGGAAGGCAGAATGTATTTCTCAGTAGTTGGCCTCGCGAATTTCATTGCTGATTGAAAATGTGGATATATACGTTTTTTACAGTGAAATAGGCTTGGAAATATTGGATTTTTTTTATCAACTGTTATAGTAAATACGGTAAGTGAAATTTCTTTTATGTTTTTATTACACAGTAATTTAATGTAGTTATATTTTTCTTTAAAATTGTGCACGTGTATGATATTTTGATTGCACGTGTAAGAATATGTTTGTGTTATTTTTAAAACTTGTGTGAAAACAACAATGTGAAAAGGATTAAATTTTTCGGTAATTTTTTTTTAAATCTAAAACTTTTAATATTAGTTAGTGTTGTAGTTGTTATTGAAAAATCATAGATTTATGCTTGCTATATTTTGATAAGAATAAGCGTATGTTATAGCTACGCATAACTAATTTCGTACTTCATAGTAACTAAATATGTAAAATAAGCAATAAAAGGCGTGGTGAGAATTTCGAAATGATTATTATTTAAAATATAATTAAAGTAGATCTCTGTATGTTTAATGCATTTAAAATAATTTCATGTAGACTTTTTTCTTTTCCTTTTTGTACTCTGACAATTTCATAAAAATAATTATTAAAAATCATCAGTTGAAACCAATTTTAATTTTTGGCAAAATTTAACTAAAAATTAGTCAAGCTTTTGTTTAGAAAACTTTAACTATTCTAAACATACATGCCAGTTATAATGAGTGATGATTTAATATATGTAACTGCTTTATTGCTGCAAAAAATAACATTTATTTAATGCCAGATTAAAATGTATTTTTATTACTGTGTGTAAAATTTTTGTGAATAAATTTTACAATAAATGAATTTTATTTTAACTTTAAAACCAAAAAAATAGAAAAATGATTTTTCTTTTCTCATAAATATTCAGTAATTTATTTTTTGATCAAGTAAACAGAAATGGCAAATCTAACCTAAGATTTCATTTCATGTAGAATTTTTTTTTTCGTTTTTCTTTTTGTATTCTGAAAATTTGATAAAAAAATTCTTGTGGTCCATTTCGTGAAAAGTAAAAGTTATTTTTGTGAAATGTAATTTTTCATTTTACTTTATTATTTATTTTGTGAAAAATAACATTTTGTAACGAAATATGAAATTCAGTTACTCAAATTCGAAGCAAGAATTTATTAATAACTCCTTAAATCCTTCTACAAAAGTTTTCTTTTCCAGTGAATTTGCTTTGTTTGCAAATTAGATATTTTAAAACATAACAAAAAATTAGGAAGTAATTAATGTAAGAGTATGTTTTATGAAATGGAATTTTGTGAAGGAATTCATTTTATTATAAGGAATTTTGTGAAGGGGCCATTTTATTATGAGAAATTTTGTGAAGGGTTCCATTTTATTATGAAGAATTTTATGAAGAGTCCCATTTAGTAATTGATTTTTTAAATTGTAGGGTGGATTAATTTTAATAGTTTTAATTCGTATTTAGCTTGCAAACTATATATTTATCTTGATAAACAAAAATATTCATAATATTTTTTCCACAGGTATGTGAAAAGCATTTTAAAGATGAAGATATCGAAAGAGAAACATCTGCATTTGATGAGAAGAAAGGGATTGATATCTAAGTCCCATTAAGTCGTCCAAAATAATAAAACATACATAATAACAAAAATAGTTCAACAAATCCATTCCATATTTTATAGTTAAGATAATATTTAAACATTTCTTAAAAAAAATTGCTGCATCTTCAATCTCCCCCCCCCCCCCCCCCCGCCTAAAAAAATGTTTTTCAGGTTACTGAAAATTGGATTTTAAAATAAAGAATCTCGATTTTTTTTTCAAGATTCATCATTTATAGTAATTAAAGAATGTGATATCCTATGCAGCATAAAAATATATTTATTTAAGGTATTCCTGATATTGGTATTATTTATCAGTATTTCAATAAAGTATAGCAATCATAAAAGATATTTATGTGTACATAATAATAAAAATAGTTCAACAAATCAATTTCATATGTTATAGTTAAGATAATTTCAAAACATTTCTTAAAAAATTTTGCTGCATCTTCACCCCCCCCCCCCCCCCCCAAGGAAGAAAAAAGAAAGAAACAAACAAAAACATGTTTTTCAGATTACTGAAAATTGGATTTTAAAATAAAGAATCTGGATTTTTTTTCCCAGATGCATTATTTATATTAATTAAAGAATGTGATATCCTATGCAGCATAAAAATATCTTTATTTAAAAGATATTCCTGATATTTGTATTATTTTTCTGGATTTCAATAAAGTATAGTAATCATAAAAAATTATGATAAATGAATTTCCTGTTAAAATTATTCAGTTATGAAATTATCACCACGATATAATATGTGTACATAATAATAAAAATAGAATAACAAATCAATTCCATATGTTATAATTAAGATAATTTTTAAACATTTCTTAAAAAATTTTGCTGCATCTTCAATCCCCCCCTCTCCCCACAAAAAAAAAAAAAAAAAAGCATCTTTTTCAGATTATTGAAAATTGGATTTTAAAATAAAGAATCTAGATTCGTTTATTCCAGATGCATTATTTATATTAATTAAAGAATGTGATATCCTATGGAGCATAAAAATATCTTTATTTAAAAGGTATTCCTGATATTGGTATTATTTTTCTAAATTTCAATAAAGTATAGCAATCATAAAAAAAATATGATAAATGAATTTCCTATTAAAATTATTCAGCTACGAAATTATCAACACGATAATACATAACGATGTGTACATAATAATAAAAATAGTATACCAAATCAATTTCATATTTTATATAGTAAGATAATATTTAAATATTTCTTAAAAAATTTTGCTGCATCTGCAATCTTCCCTCCCCCCCCCCAAAAAAAAAATGTCTTTTAGATTACTGAAAATTGGATTTTAAAATAAAGAATTAAAAAAAATCCAGATGCATTATTTATATTAATTAAAGAATGTGATATTCTATGCAACATAAAAAAAATATTTTTTAAAAGGTATTCCTGATATTGGTATTATTTTTCGGGATTTTAATAAAGTACAGCAGTCATAAAAAATTATGATAAATAAGTTTTCTGTTACTTAATCAATGCGCTATACGAAATGTTCGCCTCTTACTGCTGACGTCACCAACCAGTCAGAAGGCTTTCTACTCTAGGTGGCAATGACAGTTGGCAGTAAACGAAGTCGCAAATTTGGCAACATATCGCCAAATATCGCCAAACTTGGCGAATATTTGCGACATTGGCGAGACGTGACGGGAAAATCGATTTTCAAGATTAGCAATGCCAAAACGCATGCTTGGCGCGAAATGAAAGAATGTGCCATGTTTGTGCATTTTCGTCACATTTCGGCGAGATTTGGCGAAAAAAATGGATTTTAGAATCTGAAGGAATTTTATAGAAATTCGCAATAGGAGCCCAATTAGTTGATTCAACCAATCAGCGTCCTTGGTACGTTCTCGAAAACAGAATTCAACCAAACTGGATACATAGAACTGATTATTATATGTTGTACAGAAAATTGATTGTTCCAATGAGTTGAACACAAAGCTAATTTTAACCGAGCGTAGCTCGATCTTACCCGCTTGTTATATTATTATAATACGAGCAAATCCTCGTCACCTGATCAAGGTTCTAAATTACGAGACCTATTAAATCTGTCAATTCAACAAAGTTAAACAGAAACCTTGAACCGGCAAACAAAGATAACTGTAGCAAACCACAAGAGAGCAAGCACAGCAGCGATGTCAACAAATCTATAGTTAGGTGGATCACAGCCATGCTGTGATTAGGTGATTTCCGCCCCGCACCCAGGTACTAACCCGTCAAGCTAGGCATTCATGCCGAGCAGGTAGGGGCCTGGTTAGCGGTATAAAAAAACGAGCAAATCTTGTGTGCATGTGCGGTTAGGCAAATTTTATCTTAAAAACTACTCTAACGATTTTGATTACCGTAATTTCCGGTGTATAAGCCGCGGCTAAAAAAATTCTGTTACGAACCAGAAATTTTATTTATTAAAAAAGATCAAATAAGTTCCATGCACAAATAAGTTATGCATTATTAAATAAACTTTCTGGTCGGAAACAGATTTATTTGAGCCGTGGCTTATGCAACGGAAATTACGGTAAATTGTGTATCCTACCGTTTTCGGGCATGTGAAGGCCATTGCGATAAGTCATATGTTCAATAAAATTCGATTACTGGGTCATTTTTATGTCACTACGCGCCAAGATAATTTTCTCTGAAAAACGGTTCTTACGATTTTTACTAAATTTTGTATTCTACTATTTTGGGGTATGAGAAGACGATTGGGCTGGGACAATGTTTGACAAAATTCGATTAGTGGGTCATTTTGGGTCACTACCGGTCATGGTCAAACTAATTTTATTTAAAAAAGTGGCTAAAACTATTTTGACTAAATTTTGTATCCTACCATTTTAGTTTAAGAAAAGACCATTGGGCTAAGTCACTTGCTCGAGAAAATTTGATTAGGGTCAGTTTGGGTCACTCCGGGTAGGGTCAAGCTAATTTTATCTAAAAACTGTTCAAACGATTTTGACTAAATTTTGTATCCTGCCATTTTGTGGTACGAGAAGACCATTGGGCTGGGTCACATGCTCAATGAAATTTGATTAGTGGGTAATTTTAGGTCACTACAGGTCAGGGTCAAGGTAAATTTATTTAAAAAGGCTCAAAAAGTTTTGACTAAATTTTTTTATCCTACCATTTTGGGTTACAAGAGAACAATTGGGCTGAGTCACATGTTCGAGAAAATTTGATTAGTGGGTCATTTTGGGGTCATTAGGAAAAGGGCCAAAAATTTATGTATGACAGATTTTTTATTTCATTAAAAATGCCCCCAAGGAGGGGGGAGGAAATACGGGTTTCAGAAAAAAAATCATAACTTCGTCAATTCCCAATGTATCAAATCCGCTTAAATTTATTATAAATCATCTTAATATTATATACAACTTTTATATTGACAAGTTTTTTATGGGACCAACTTTTACGGTAAAAAAATTTTTTTTTTTAAAAATCCCTGCTGGCTCCACCTACAGGTAGAGGTATATTTCGAAGTGGGTGGTCCCAACTGCCACATCATGGCAAATAGGTCTTTCTTCTGCAATTCCCAATAATCAGGTGCCCCATGGTCTGCGTCTTCGAAATCTACCTGTGCCTGTAGGTCGAGCCGTCAGGGATTTTTTTTTAATCAATTACTACCAGAAATTTTGTAAAAAATAAACAAATTTCTTACTTTAATTGGAAACAGTGGGGAAGACCGAGCTACGCTAGGTTAAAATCAGTTTGTGTTCACCTCGATATAACAATAAATTCTTGCTGTATTACTGCTATAAAGAATGTTGTTTTATAGCAGTATTATTTACAGAAACAATCAATCAATGGTAGGATACAATGCATTTCGAAATTTTACATTACATACATATTCACAACGAAAGGACATCCTTCCAAACTACATCTCTAGTTCGTTACGCACTTTATTTTGGTAACAGGACTTTTAGACCTGAACGCTTTTTTATACGTCAGAAATCAAAGTCCAACATACCGAGAACAAAGGACTATGGACTCTGATAGGTTGAATCGTATATCTCGGCTCCTATTGGAAATTTCTAGAAAATTCCTTCAGATTCCGAAAGAAAATGTTTTATCCAACATTTGTCGAAAAGTCGCAAACTTGGCAACATTCTTTCATTTTCCGCCAAGCACATGTGTTTCGGCATTGGTAATCTTGGAAGTCGATTTTCCCGTCAAATCTCTCCAATGTTGCCAAATTTGGCGATATTTGACGAAATGTTGCCAACTTTGCGAGTTGGTTTACTGTCAACTGTTCTAAAACTTAATAACTGTTTCAACCTTCTAACACATTGAAATGCATTGACCCGTAGTGACTCCAAAATGACCCACTAATCGAATTTCCTTGAACATGTGACTTAGACGAATGGTCGGTAATTCCGGTAATCCAAAATGGTAGGAGACAAAGTTTAGTGAAAATGGTTAGAGCAATTTTTTAGATAAAAATTGCTTGACCCTGACCCGTAGTGACCCAAAATGACCAGCTAATCAAATTTTATCGAACATGTGACGTAGCCCAATTGTCCCCTCGTAATCCAAAATAGTACGATACAAAGTTTAGTAAAAATCGTTTGAGCCGTTTTTTAGATAAAATTGGCTTGACCCTGACCCATAGTGACCCAAAATGACCCACAAAATAAAGTTTATCGAACATGTGACCCTATCCAATCGTTTTCTCGTACTCCAAACTGGTAGGATACAAAACTTAGTCAAAATTGGTAGAACCGTTTTTTAGATAGAGTTATCTTGACCCGTAGTGAACCAAAAATGACCCACTAATCGAATTTTCTCGAACACGTGATATAGCGCAATGGTCTTCGCGTAATCCAAAACGATAGGATACGAAATTTAGTTAGAACTGTTAGAGCCGGTTTTTAAATATAATTTGCTTGACCCGTATAGAAGTAATAATAACTTTAAACGGATTCGATATGTATAAAAATTAAGAAGTTATGGTTTTTTTTCTGTTTTCACATCTGCTTGTAGGCGGAGCCAGCAGGGATTTTTCCGTTTTTATTTATTTTTATTTTTTTTTTGCCATAAAAGTTGGTCTTATAAAAAACTTGTCAATATAAAAGTTGTAGATAATTTTAAGGAGATATACAACAAATTTAAGCGGATTTGATATCTTGGGAATTGACGAAGTTATGAATTTTTTCTTCTAAAACCCTCATTCCCCCCACCCCCTTGGGGCCATTTTAATGATATCAAAAAACCGTCATACATAAATTTTGGGCCCTTTTCCTAGAAGTAATAATAACTTTAAACGGATTCGATACGTATCATAATTAAGAAATTATGGGAGTTTTTCTGTTTTCACAAAAAGCCCCCCATTCCCCCCCCCCTTGGTTCGATTTTGCCCGTTAACGAACTTGACCGGGATTTTATGCCCCTTGAATTTATGGATCAATTTGGAAGAGATTTGTGCAGAATTATTGAAGTTATCGTGTCTATAAAAAAGTGACATAGATAGATAGATAGATAGATAGATAGATAAAGTTTTAAACTGGGGGTATTTTTGGGTTCTGGGAGTCATGATCGGCGTAGATCTGCAAAATTTTTTCAAAAATTCCAACTTTGGGGAGAATGTAATAGGTAGTATTTCTTACGAAATCTACCTAAAATACGAAGGTTGGCAGCTGTGTTTTGCGCATGCTTGAATGATTCATTCGAATATTAAAATCCTTCATTCCACCCATCACTATTTTTCAATAAAACAAATAGTTACATTATGACTTTTAGGAAATATTATAATAATACGGCTTATATTTAAATTGAATTTAGAAAGCCATTTTGTACTTCAAAGGAGAAAATCGAAAAGAAAAAAGATCAAACGATAGTATTCCATGAAATGCCTCATGCAACTTCAGAGAAGACACGTAAAAAAAAAAAAAAAAAAAAAATATATATATATATATATATATATATATATATTCAAACCGTAACAAATCATATTTCCAGTTACAATCAGTATCTCGCAGTAATTATGTGGGAGAGAAAATGTTTTATTCACTAATTGATCAATTGAAGAATTTTTTCTTTCGCTTTACCTTGTAAGTTTCAATATACGAAAATGGAAGCATTTTTCTCAGTAATATTACTGCATGCATTAAGATTTCCTTAGATGATACCTTATGAATTTCAACATTTATTGATAATTCTCATAATCGGCTTTGTGGTTTCGGTATCTAGAAGTTTTTAGTAAGCATTTATTTATATTTCGCATAATTTTATAATCCCAGCAATAATTCAATAATTCCATTCATTAATTTTTCTGCTTGCTCTATTTAACCCAGGTATGTATGAATTTGGCAGTTATTTGAATTCTATTTAAGTGGATGGAAAATATATTGTGCACTTAAAGTAAATTTAAAAGGAATTATTAAGAGGACTTGGTATTAAAACAATTTATTCTCTAAATAACGTGTATATTAAAGTTTTTGTATTATGTTTCAATAAATCAAAATCGTTAAAGATAATGAAAAGCCTTAAATTGTTAATAAATTTACATTTAAAAAAATGATTTTATTTTTTTAACAAATATTACAATAAAATCACTTGTTAACGTTAAACTAAACATGTAATTAATGCTTAAAGTGATAAAAACATTACACAAAAAAGGCTTAAAATACCTTTTAATATAAAGATAACATGTTTCGTACAATCAAACGGAGACTTCTTCCAGGTCGAAAATGATAAATAAACGATTTTCGCTAAGTTTTATAAAATGATCAACACAAAACACGAGACCATATGTATAATGGTCAGACTATATACAGAACAGGGCCTTTGCAGATTGATTCCATGAATAGTAAAATAATATTTCCATCAAGTGTTTATTTCTCATCCATTATCAGTGAATCAATAGAAATATTTTTGCGAAACGAGAACATATGCAATGAATCAGCCTTTTTTGAATTACCTAAAATTTGGCACGAGTTGATTTTCAAATTATAAAAGCAATAAGTAAAATAATAATTTTCACGTTTAGAGTATAACCATTTTAAGAAATTTAAGCTGTTTTCATTATACATGTGGTCTCGTTTTTAGGGTTTCGTTCATCTCACGAAACCCTATTACTCCCGCTCCGTTGTCTGTCTGTCACAGAGCTATTCTCAGAAACTATGTACCTTACAGAGTTGAAACTTTGTGTATATAGCTGAATACCAGCTATAAAGAGCTCAAAATATTAAAATTTGAAAAATTCGTATTATTTTAATAAATAGAGATAAAAAACCAAAATTCTAACAGCCTTTTCCTATTAAATTTAAACATTTTTCGTTATAGCAGATGCCAAAAATTAAAAATCCACGATGAAATTATTTTTACAATAATTAATTTTCTATAAGACGTGAAAAATGAAAATAAAATAAAAAGTTTCACCAATTGAAAAAAAAGATTAATATGAAATAAAAATGATTGACGTCATAGTGGTAATAAAACGGACATTTTCAAAGATTTCTCAATAATACAATGAGTATGAGTATGTGTATGTACATAAAGCAGATTAATATCACGTCATTAGAGAATTAAAAAGAAAATCTCATGTCATATTGGAAGTTTAACGAATTTTTCAGATGTTGGAGAATAATACAAAGCGAGTATCAATATGAGTAATAGAGAATAGTAAATATATGAGTTTGAGAAACATACTGAATCATGATAAAAATCCGATTATGGAAATATTCGCATATTTTAACATTTTGAAGGTGTACAACATGTTTAATTTTGAAATTATTTTTTTAACTATCGCATTTAGTCCGCGTGACAGATATTATCATGACAATATAATAGCGGACGTCACCCGCTATTGGGCTGGTTTAGATATTCGAAAAAACGAAAAAATAGACCGGTAAATTTTTACTTTAGACATGACTTTTTTTGTTGTTGTTGTTGTTGCTAAATGAAATTTATTTGGATTTATTAGAGAAAGGATAAAGTGTTTTGAAAGGAGTACTAAACGAAACCCTTTGAGCGATCTTCGATCACACTTACCCACGTGTTTGTTTCTTATTATTTATCATTTTCAAAAACTTAGCGAAAATAGTTTATTTATCATTTTCGATCTTGAAGAAGTCACTGTTTGAGACTACGAAACATGTCATATTTATACTAAAAAGTATTTTAAGCCATTTTGTGTAATGTTTTATCACCTTTAAGCATTAATTACATCTTTAGTTTATTTTTTTATTTAAAAATTTAAAAAATCATTCTTCTTTTCCAATTTTGGTATTTTAAACTAGATTTTTTTGTACTTTATACTCGGGGTATTTTGTTCTACAGATCTAAGTATCGTATTTTTAATACAAAGATTAGATCAGGGAAAAATTAATAATTGGATGTATATATAGAATAAACATTTGAAAATCGCATGTATTTAAGTTTAAATTTTTTTTTACTAAAAAT
Organism: Maratus michaelseni; assembly: GCA_963931845.1. Classification (NCBI taxonomy): domain Eukaryota; kingdom Metazoa; phylum Arthropoda; class Arachnida; order Araneae; family Salticidae; genus Maratus; species Maratus michaelseni. The sequence continues at coordinate 195,040,902 of OZ007599.1, forward strand.
TTCAAAGATATTATAAAATTGATACTTAGTTTTCTCTCATAGAATCTACAGTTACATTAACAAAAATTCAAACACCTTGCTCAATTATTGTGGAAGCCATAGCATTTTGTATATATAGAGAATATGAAAAAATACGAAATCAGATAAATGAGTTTAAACGTTTCATTTAGAAACAAAGTGGAACTTGTACGTCAAACGTCATAAACGTGGTGCGTTCGTTACTGCAATTATTTCAGTGAAATAAATTATATCGCAATAAAATGAGTGAATTTTAAGTTGGCAACGATTCATCTTTTGTTGACATTTTGTTGACATGTTGTCCGTCCGCATATAACACCGCAAAAACTTCCCAACCGAATGGTTTAAAATTTAATATGTATAACAATTGCAGAATTTTGTCAATACATTTCAAATTTTATGAAAATCGAATCAAAACTTAAAAAGATATATTAATAAAAGTTTTCTTTATTCTATTGTATCCTATCATACGTAATCTATATAATAAAGGCGGGTGTCATGTGACTGAGGAAAACAAATACTGGCTAACCACATCTTTTTTCATATGCCAAGCGGCCATTCTTATTCAACATTATTTTTTCGAACAAAATTGCATAAAAGTTACATTTTTAGAGACAGCGTTCAATAAAATTGTTTCTTTGAGAGATGAGTTACATCAAAAAATGTATAGCTTCTAAGATAACTTCAGAGAAAATTAGCTTAACAGCCGAATATCTCAATCCATTAAAGCAAATAAGTAAAATATTCATTCATCTTGAGTCATAGAAATATTAACCATCGAGGTGATTATTCGCAAAGCAAGATCACCATGGTGAATTTACAGAGCTGTCTGGAGTCGAAAAAAAATAACATCTGTAAACATGCCATACGTAATAAGAAAAAAAAAAGAACGAAAAATCATGCGTCAAGCATAGATTATGTAACACTTTCCAACGCTTCCAAAATGATTTTACAAATCATTACCGTTTAATAAGCTGAAAGATAACATCTAAGTAAACAATTTGGTAAACGCATAACATATTTAAAAACTTCATTTCAGGAATTTCCAACGTATACAATATTCGGAAAAATATCCGAATACTTTTATTCAGCCCTGTATATGATCTATAGATTTAAAAAAATATACTACACAGGATGCTAAATTTTAGTTTAGTTAGGAAACGCGTAGCACAATTTAAAATTCTCCTTCTGGAGTTTCTGTCGATAAACGGAAATGTGTTCGCGAACTTCTGTGCTCCCCTGTACATGATCTATAGAATTTATACACACCACGTAATAAACAAAAAGTGAGTTAATTTTAAAATCGCGTTCAGTAACTTAAAACGCACTTCCAGGAATAACAGACAGATCTTTTGCGAGTCTCTGTAAATGAACGATGACTACTATACACACAATATTCTGTAGTAAGCCTCTTGTAATGCACCTTAGTGATATATATAAATTTCAATGCGTTTAAAATAGTGAAACATTATCTAAATAAACCGCAAACGATTCTTCTCCATCGACGTAATGTAACGGAATTCTTTTGACTATCCCTGTAAATTAACTATATGTGCTATGCACATCCTATTCCATATTAAGCTTCTTGTAATACATCTTAGTGATATTATATCAATGATGATATATCAATTACAATGTGTTTGCAATTGTGTAACATCATTAAAATAAACCGCAAATGATTTTTCCCTATAGACCGTAATGTAACGGAGTTCTTTTGAGTGTCCCTGTAAAAAAACTATAAGTGCTACACACTTCAGTTGAAATAGGGAACGTGCTATTAGATAACGACAATAACATAAAAATTGCAAGGCAATCCGAGCATATTTACAGGAGTTAGAGCACGGACAGACGGCCAGATAAACCGAAGTCATAAACACTTTTCAACTAGGTTGGAAAGTGTTAAAAATGGTTTGAAGACAATAAGATGCCTACATTCAACTTACCGTTCCCTAGTCCGGACCTAAATCTCATGGAGAACGTTTGGAGTATTACAGTGTGCAATATATGGTCAAATGTTCCAGTAAAACTCGAAACCAGAATTAAAATCTGCCATTTGTGAGGCATGGCATGTTTTGTAGCCTCGACAAGATCGAAATTTTGTAAACTCTATGCCACAACGCTTGCATTAAAATTATTAAGCACAAAGGAAGCACAATTGATCTGTAATATTGTGCCTAAATGCGATGAAATTTCTCATAATTTTCTCACATTTAGGATATATTTTGCATTTTATCAAATATAAAATGTCAAGTATAATAAAAAAAAATAATTGATTATTATGCTTTTAAGTCAGAACTCTTTTGTTTTTAAGGAATTGAATTGATAACATTAATCTAAGAAAAAGTACATCAGTGCCAAGTTTAGATAGTTTTTGTCACATTTCCAGTACTTAAAACTTAAATCAGATGTCCAAAGTACTTAAATGTGACAGTGGATTTTATGCATATTAGTTCACCCTAATTTTATTAATTTAATTTTTATCAGTTTTTTAAAATACTTAACTGCAAAATAATTAAATAATGAATCATTTAACATTCGTACTTTAAACCTTTTTAACACTTTCCAACCTAGTTGAAAAGTGTTTATGACTTCGGTTTGTCTGGCCGTATGGCCGTCTGGCCGTCTGCCGTCTGGCCGTGCTCTAAGTTCCGTAAATATCCTCGGATCGTGCTGAAATTTTTATATGTTATTTTCGTTATCTATAGCATGTTCCCTATTTCAACTGAAGTGTGTAGCACTTATAGTTTTTTTACAAGGACACTCAAAAGAATTCCGTTACATTACGGTCTATGGGGAAATATCATTTCCGGTTTATTTTAATGATGTTACACAATTTCAAATACATTGTAGTTGATATATATCGCTAAGGTGTATTACAAAAAGCTTAATATGGAATAGGGTGTGCATAGCACTTATAGTTACTTTACATGGACAGTCAAAAGAATTCCGTTACATTACGTTTATGGAGAAAAATCGATTGCGGTTTAATTAAATAATGTTTCACTATTTCAAACGCATTGAAATTTATATATATCACTAAGGTGCATTGCAAGAGGCTTACTACAGAATATTGTGTGTATAGCAGTCATCGTTCATTTACAGGGACACACAAAAGAATTCTCTACTGTCTGTTAACGATAATTCCTGGATGTGCGTTCTAAGTTACTGAACGCGATTTTAAATTTAACACTTTCTGTCTAATACTTGGTGTCTATAAATACTGTTTTTCATATACAGGGCAGCACAAAAGTTCGCGAACACATTTCCGTTTATTGACAGAAACTCCAGAAGGAGAATTTTAAACTGTGCTACGCGTTTCCTAACTAAACTAAAATTTAGCATCCTATGTAGTGTATATACAAATCTATAGATCATATACAGGGCTGAATAAAAGCATTCGGATATTTTTCCGAATATTGTATATGTTGGAAATGTATGTTGGAAATTCCTGAAATTACGTTTTTAAATATGTTATGCGTTTTCCAAATTGTTTACTTAGATGTTGTCTTTAAATTTATTAAACGGTAATGATTTGTAAAATTATTTTGGAAGCGTTGGAAAGTGTTACATAATCTATGCTTGACGCACACTGTTAAAAATTTGCAGCAAACTGTCCAGTCATTTGACCGTTTTTATAGAAAATGGTTACATAACCGTAATTTAACTCTATTCTGACCATAATATGGGCAATAATATGGTCAGAATAGAGTTAATTTACGATTATGTAACCGTTTTCTATAAAAACGGTCAAATGACTGGACAATTTGCTGCAAATTTTTAACAGTGCATGATTTTTCGTTCTTGTTTAACTTTGGCAAAGAAAAACTAACAATTGAATGACCAATACTACATTAATGATGGGACTATTTGAAATTCAAAGATAAAAAAACGAAAAGGTAATCTCGATTTCGGGATTATCCCCGCATTTACGAAGAGTTATCGGAATGGATAATTCACCTAGAGAAAACGTTTTATATGATTAACATGTTTCGCGTTTTGTTCCTGAAATGCGAGTGTTTGATTATGTCATGTTTATATATGCGTCTTACATTAGGTTTTTAGATACAAAGACTTTGTCGTTATTTACAGGTCATCACATTTAGGCAAATTAACCTTAATTTAGAAAAAGTCTTTCATTCTTATCATTTTGCTCTTATTGTATATCTGAAGAATATGCAATTCATTATATTGTATTAATATAAACTGTTTTACAGTGTTTTCAGTTAGATTTCGTAAGAAATACTACCTATTACATTCTGCTCTAAGTTGGAATTTCTGAAAAAATTTTGCAGATCTACGCCTCTCAGACCTTCTCAACTTTATCTCTCTATCTATATCACTTTTTTATGGACACGATAGCTTCAACACAAATCTCTTCCAAACTGATACATAAAATCAAGGGGCATAAAATCTTGCTCAAGTTCATTAATGGGAAAAATCGAACCAGGGGGGAGGGATTTTTGTAAAAACAGAAAAAATCCCAAAACTTCTTAATTTTTATACATATCGAATCCGTTTAAAGTTATTATTACTTCTAGGAAAAGGGCCAAAAATTTATGTATGGCAGATTGTTGATTTCATTAAAAATGCCCCCAAGGGAAGGAAAAATAGGGGTTTCAGAAAAAATAAATCATAACTTCGTCAATTCACAAGATATCAAATCCGCTTCAATTTATTATAAATCTTCTTAATATTACCTACAACTTTTATATTGACACGTTTTTTATAGAACAAACTCTTACAACAAAAAAAATTAAAAACAAAAAAATCCCTACTGGCTCCGCCTACAGGCACAGGTATATTTCGAAGTGGACGGTCCCAACTGCCGCTTCAAATAGGTCTTCGTTCTGCAATTCCCAATAAACAGACACCCCACGGTCTGCGTCTTCGAAATCTACTTGTGCCTGTAGTTCGAGCCGTCAGGGATTTTTTTTAAATGTTTATATTGTCTATTTAATTTGATAACACGAATGTATATGCTTTTCGTTACATATGGTATTTAAATTGAAAATCATAGATTATATGGGTCAAATTTAAGAATAAATATATATGTCAATAGGTGATGTCTCCTTTAAAGAACTAACTTTTAAATACAGTACGAAATATGTTTCCCCACCTATATATATATTTCAGCAAATATTCCCCTATTATTTTGATATACCATGCGTTTATTATTTTACATGTTCTGCTTTTTTTGTTAATAGGGTGAAACCCCCAGTTATTGACACCTAACCAGTAACTGACACTGCAGCAGAACTTTAACTCAAATAAGCATTTTCTTGTAAAATTCTGCAAAGTAATGTCATCTAATGGTAACTTGTCTTAACTGTTATAACTTATCTTTCAGCTATTGGGTTTTCAAAAAAGGGATGGTGTCAGTTACTGGAGATATTGAGAATATTTATGACAAAAATTAATTTTTAGTAATAAAAAGTGTAATTCTTCAAAATTTTGTCAACAATAATTTTTGAATATATCTTTACTATACTTTCAAACACAAAGATAAGTATAAAATATATTTAAAATTTTGTAATAGTGATTGGAAGAAGAAAAAATCCTTAAAGTGTCAGTTACTGGAGGTTTCACCCTATCAGTAAATTAAATGCTTTTGTGTAGACTTCTTTATAACCCCTGTTCCTAACTGTATCGCTTTTAAGGCACATAAGGAATTGAACCAAATTCAATTGTTCTGGCATATGCAATAACCATTCATGCGAATAGATGAACCTTAACTTGATGCCCGTTTCTAGTGGCATCTTTCATCAAAATATGTCACTGCATTTGAATTTTGTGGATAGTTTGTATTGCGATACTAGATATCTCGTTGTTATATAATTCTCTGGAGTAATTTCGACAGCTTTTCTGTAGATCATAAATCATATTTCTCATTCTAAGCAGAGAAATATCGTAGTTTCCAGGATGGGCTTTGCCTCCAAATATGATAGTAATGAACTGTGTAAATTTATGCTGCGATATCTCCAGACCCGCAGAGAGGCGGGAGGAGCAAGTTCAAATTAGTGGGGCCTGACTGTCTTAAAGGGCACGCCTCTGATTCTTTATATTTTTTAAAAAATAGCAAATAAATTTATGAGTAGAACATTCTTTTTTAGTATTTTTTTTCAAATTAAAATAATTAACAAAGTAAATAAATTAAAATTTTGGAACTTAAGTCTTGTAAATTATGCATGATGTTAAATATTATGTGATATGTTATTGTTATATGTTATGCTAATTATTATGTTAATTATTAATGTGATATTATTATTTAGCGTAAAGAAAAATCAATTAAAACAAAAAAAATCCCTGACGACTCGGCCTACAAGCACAGGTAGATTTCGAAGACGCAGAATTTCGAAATGCATTGTATCCTACCATTGATTGATTGTTTCTGTAAATAATACTGCTATAAAACAACATTCTTTATAGCAATAATACAGCAAGATTTATTGTTATATCGAGTTGAACACAAACTGATTTTACCCTAGCGTAGCTCGGTCTTCCCCCGCTGTTTCCGATTAAATAAGAAATTTGTTTATTTTTTTCAAAATTTCTGGTAGTAATAGATTAAAAAAAATCCCTGACGGCTCGGCCTACAGGCACAGGTAGATTTCGAAGATGCAAACGATGGGGCGCTTGTTTATTGGGAATTGCAGAAGAAAGACCTATTTTCCATGAAGCGGCAATTGGAATCGCCCACTTCGAAATATACCTCTACCTGTAGGCGGAGCCAGCAGGGATTTTTGGTTTTTAATTTTTTTTTGCTGTAAGAGTTGGTCCTATAAAAAACTTGCCAATATAAAAGATGTAGATAATATTAAAAATATTTATAATAAATTTAAGCGGATTTGATACCTTGTGAATTGACGAAGTTATGATTTATTTTTTCTGAAACCCCTATTTTTCCTTCCCTTGGGGGCATTTTTAATGAAATCAACAATCTGCCATACATAAATTTTTGGCCCTTTTCCTAGAAGTAATAATAACTTTAAACGGATTCGATATGTATAAAAATTAAGAAGTTTTGGGATTTTTTCTGTTTTTACAAAAATCCCTCCCCCCTGGTTCGATTTTTCCCATTAATGAACTTGAGCAAGATTTTATGCCCCTTGATTTTATGTATCAGTTTGGAAGAGATTTGTGTTGAAGCTATCGTGTCCATAAAAAAGTGATATAGATAGAGAGATAAAGTTTTGAGAAGGTCTGAGAGGCGTAGATCTGCAAAATTTTTTCAGAAATTCCAACTTAGAGCAGAATGTAATAGGTAGTATTTCTTACGAAATCTAACTGAAAACACTGTAAAACAGTTTATATTAATACAATATAATGAATTGCATATTCTTCATCGGAGATAATAAAATATAAACTTTTTAGAGTGCCCCTGCTGCCATCTGCAGCTGTTTTATTGAAGTAAAAATAATTTCTCTTTCCGAAATGTATAATCAATTAGAATAATAAAATGTCGAACGAAATTTAAACAATCATTGATGATAAACTATCTTCCTACCACGTAGTGTTTTTTTAATGAATTAAGCCGTGCTGTACAATATTATAGCTGCAACAAGTTTTAAACTAATTATGTTTCCAAGATCCTTTTTTCATAGTATTTAAATGATTTATATGCACTTTAGTAGCATCAACTAAATGCATTTTTAGTTGTGTTTTCAATTACTTTTTTGCATTAAAAAATTGTCAATTTCATATGTTCAAATGATTTATTGTAGTACTTATTCCGGCTAGAATTACTAGAAAAATAAAAAAAAAGGCCGAGCGAAGCGAGCTGGAATCGCGTAGCAGTCTCAATGTGAATTGCTTTGCAATTCACGGGGGGTTGACGAGCGTTAGCGAGTAGGGGGCTGAGCCCCCTAGTACTCTTTAATAAGCTAAAAGAAAACATCTAAGTAATCCGAATACTTTTATTCAGCCCTGTATAGGATCTATAGATTTGTATATATACTACATAGGATGCTAAATTTTAGTTCAGTTAGGAAACACGTAGCACAGTTTAAAATTCTCCGTCTGGAGTTAAATAATACCGAAATGTGTTCCCGAGCTTTTGTGCTTCCCTGTATAGGATCTACAGAATTTATACACACCACGTAATATACAAAAAGCGATTTAAAATTAAAATCGCGTTCAGTAACTTAAAACGCAGTTCCAGGAATTATTGTTAACATACAGTAGAGAATTCTTTTGTGTGTCCCTGTAAATGAACGATGACTGCTATACAAAAAATATTCTGTAGTAAGTCTCTTGTAATGAACCTTATATAAATTTCAATGCGTTTAAAATAGGGAAACATTATTTAAATAAACCGCAGACGATTTTTCTCCATAGACGTAATGTAACGGAATTCTTTTGACTGTCCCTGTAAAGTAAGTATAAGTGCTATGCACACCCTATTCCTTATTAAGCTTCTTCTAATGCACCTTAGTGATATATATAAATTTCAATGCGTTTAAAATAGTGAAACATTATTTAAATAAACCGCAAATGATTTTTCCCCATAGACCGCAATGTAACGGAATTCTTTTGAGTGTCCCTGTAAAAAAACTATAAGTGCTACACACTTCCGTTGAAATAGGGAACATGCTATAGATAACGATTATAACATATAAAAATTGCAGGGCAATCCGATATTTACGGGAGTTAGAGCACGGACAGACGGCAGACGGCCAGACAAACCGAAGTCATAAACACTTTTCAACTAGGTTGGAAAGTGTTAAAAAGCATCAAATATTTGAGATAAAATACACTTAATGTTCAATGTAATTTGTGGCTTTTAAAGTAAATTCATAGATTATTTCAAAAAACAAATAAGATAGACAGAAATCATTAAGTTTTTGCAACAGTATGTTCACCTAACTAATAAAACCCTCAATAATGCAAAAATTTTATAACTCTACTCTTTAAGAATATTAAAATATTCCATATGAAAACAGTGTATTATTAGTACATTCAAGAAACACATGCATTAATTTCTTGATAACTTATTTCACTTATGTTTGCATTTATAAACAACAATATTATGGGTACTTATAATATAAGTGATTTTCCTAAGATAATTTTCTAAAACTTAAGTAACTTTAAAACGTAAAACTCGTCATAATATCCGTTAAATAATAAGAGCCAGATCCAATACAGTTTCCAGGGTTCATACGCATTTATTAGAATTTTTTAATAGAATTTTTTGCCTTATTTAAATGCAGAAAAGTATTACAAATCCTGAAATTAAACGGGGCGTCTGCAATTTCTGCCATTTAAATATTAAATAGAAAAAGTCTATTAAAAAATTGTGGTAAAATTGTACGAACCCTGGATTCAAGTATTTTGCACGTGGTATTTTTTTTTTTCAAAATGTTTTGATCTGCCTTATAAAAGTACTAGGTGATTAATAGACACTGATTATCACCCGCCTTATGGGACTTGTGTCATGGCATGAAATTTCAAAAGAACACGAAATTTTTCCATAAGGTCATTTAATGCATTTAATCAAAATAATTCTTATGGAAAATCCAATAATATCAGAGTTTTTACTTATTGTGCAGCAAATATATCTATCAAAATCTATGAATGCCTTTTTCACAGCAATCTTTCAAGCTCATTTGGAAATTTGAATTGAGCTTAGCAAAATCACATGATAAACTTCACGTTTCACCTTCTAGTTTTCTTCTGTAAACATTTATTTTGAAATGTCGTTAAAATTATTTTCTATATCACAAATATTTAAATATAATTTAATGATTTATTTAAAGATAATTTTCTGGAGTTTTAAGAGCAAGAAAAAAACCCCATAAGGTTAAAAATTACAACAAAAGTCACGTTTACTATTTTAGTAATGTTTACTACCTTACTTTAAAAATACGATGATATATTGTTTTCAAATCAGTGCTGTTCTGATAAGAAATGTTTGATACAGAAAATGCCGATTTGCAAGAAACACACTTTCCTTTAAGTTTGATTTCTTTAGAAATCAACTTGTTCCAATCATTTCGTTTATATAAGTAATTAGAATGGATATTGTTTTGAATATTATAAAAATTATTAATAGGTTTATATGTATTATATTTAAATTTGTAAAAATAGACTATTATTTTTAACTAAAATGCTGATGTTATGGTTTATTTTACTGCATTTTCTCTTTTTGTCTAAAGATTCCTTTTGAAATATGTTATTAAATTTTAATAACACTCAATATTAATTAATTTTACAACCATCATGTACAGGTACTCAATATTTGTCCATTTTTTTTTCAATTCTCTTTAAATTTTATTTGGTAATTGATTGGACAATTTGGGTTAATAAACTAAGCTCATAGCTATTAAACAGAAATCTTGAATTTAAGAGCATTTAAAAAAAAATTAAATTATGCACGCATGGATAAGCCGGCAGACAGATTAATTACATATACCTTGTGTTTGACCGTAACATTTAAATTACTAGTTTAGTATCAATAATGAATTTCTAATTTGCAGTTATCTCCATATTCATAATTTAAAATTTTGTTTGCACTATGAAATGAGCATAAAGTCGAAGTAATCATTGTAAATATCTTCAAACAATAAAAGATAAAATAAAATCAATTTTATTTAAATGCAGATAGCCTATTTCAAGGCAAGAGTCACTATAAACTCAAAAGGAAAAATTAATTTAAATCAGTACTTCTTAGATTTTATCTTAATGCTGTCATACAGTGATACATATTTTTTTTATTTGATTAATCATTTTCTATCTAGGGGGCGTTATCAGCATAAAAAAATTTGAGTTCAAGCTGTTCTATTTCATTTTAACTTGGAGTATGGTCGCCACATGAGAAATCATAAAAACAAAATCCATTTCACAATTTCAGTTACGCAAGCCATAGTAAAAAAAAACTATCACGTGAACCTTTTTATGAAAACATAAAATTGACATGACAGAAGCTTATTCAAAAGATTAATTAATAAACATAAAAAAGCAATTTAATTTAAATTTAGTTACACTATAGACACCTACAGAAAGTTATAAACGTAAAAGAAAATTTTGTTGAATGTGTACTACTCATTTTTAACTTCAGTATAGCTGCCATACAGTGCAACATTAAAAAGAAAAAAACAACAATTTTACTTAAATTTGGTTACCCTATTTCATCCTATTTCCGTTATTTCCAAAAAATTACAAATCTCGAGATATCGATGATTTTTTTTTGTACAATTTTTTAAAAATAAATTATGAGTGCAATAAATTATGAGTGCAAATTATGATGTGAAATTTCTGTTATCCACATTTCATGTCATTGTGATTCATTCAATTTTGTAAAACTCTTTGAGTTGGGGATGTTTAATTTTGACAATCCTGTAGAACTCTAAATCATTTTTAACAGATGTATGAGAAATCGCATTCAGTATTTAATTCCATACTTATCATTATGTATATGAAGACATTTAAAATAATGCATAGAAATTAGTTGTCATATTTCAAGTGTTAGGTTGTGACGAGGACATTCGTAACTCTGACTATAAAGTCTCTTTGCGAATGTTCTCTTTGGCATCGGCATCTAACACTGTATGCGTGAATGAACGATTCTATCCTTTCAATCCTTTAACTTTCAGATGTTGTAAATAATCCAGCAGAATTGCAGTTTTTTTATGATAATACGATTCACAAATAGTTGTTTGGACGCTATAAAATGCGGGGTTTCAGCTGAGATAGGTGGGTGATTACAAACATCTGTCTGCGAGAGAAACTAAACTACACTCATGTTCAAAATTAAGAGAATTTTCAGATTTGGACGATTATCTCCAGAACTACTGGACAGATTTTAATAAAATTAAGTACGTACACAGTTTGATATATTGGAAAAAAAAAAGTTCAACAGTTATAATACACACTCACGATCGTGCGTAAGACTCATCAGCTTCAGAAAATAAAAAAACAGAGCTTGCAATTCTGAAAAAATGGGTTAATAGGAGGTATGGTCCCCTCTTACAGTTATACAGCTCTCACAACGGGAATTCATACTGGAAATCAGGCATTTTATGAGTCCCTGTGGCAGTTGGTCCCACTCCTCCAGCAACGCTGTTTTCAGGTTCTGGGTGGTTCTGGGAGGTGTAATGCGAGTTGCAATTGCCCTTCCCAGAGCGTCCAGACATGCTCTATGGGATTTAGGTCTGAAGATCTGGCTGACCAATCCATCCGTCGAATATCCTCACTTTTTAGAAATTCGTCGACCAGATGAGCTCTATGTGGGCACGCGTTTTCGTCCATTATAATTAAATCAGGGCCAACTCCACCCCTGAAAAGGCGAATATAGGGTTCCAAGATTTTATCTCTATACCTCACACCAATCACAGAGGCTCTGCCAAATACATGAAGAGATATGCGCCTATCCAACAGGATGCCTAACCAGACCATCAAACCTCCGCTACCATAGTGGTCTCTTTCTCGGACGTTGGAGCTCAGGTAGTGGGTCCCTAGTTCTCTCCATATTAAAGTACGTCGAGAATCAGTGTTCAGTCTGAACCGATACTCATCAGTGAATAGAACGGTCCCCTATTTATCCCTGGTCCAAAGTCGATGATTTCTGCACCATCCTAAAACGGGCTGTGTAGTGTGCAGAAGTGAGCGGGAGGCAAGCAGCAGGTCTTCTTGCAAACAGCCCTCTGTCATGTAGCCTTCCAGAAGCAGTAATTCTTGAAACTCGGCTTCCAGTGGCCGCATAAAGGTCACGAGAGAGCCCAGAAGCTGTTGCACTCCTATAATGCCTCGCTGTAATGGACAAATAGCGATCTTCATTTGCCGTCATGTCTCTTGAACGACCTTGCCCAGGTTTTCTTTCTTGTATCCAGTATCCTTAAATTGTTTCCATAAGCTGGACACGACGCTTGGCGTTACATTGAAGTCGCTAGAAATCTGCACTGCTTCCAATCACCCCACGATTCGCCACCTTATTCCATCATCCAAACGTTGTTTGTTACTCATTTTTACTTTCTTCTATCTATAATAGAAGAAAGTATTGTAATCGAAATTTTTTTTACTTCCAATTTTCGACAGATTTTCACGTTTTAGGTATCAGAGATTCCGAAAAACATGATTTTACAAAATGTCTGTCTGTCCGTCCGTCCATCTGTCCGTCTGTGCGTCTGTCTGTCCTCATTGTATCATCGAAAAGTGTATGAAGTTATGCTTCAAATTGAACCAAATTTTTTTATATATTTTTGGCTGTGGCAAGCAGGTTCCACTTGAATTTAGGGATATTTCGACAAAAGGGGGCGCTGTGATCTAGATTTTTGTTCCATTTTCACTATTGTATAATCGAAAAGTGTATGAAGTTATGCAGATAATTGAACCAAACTTTTTGTATATGTTTTTGACTATAGCCTGCAGGTCCCAGTTGAATGTGTAGATATTTCGAGCAAAGGAGGCGCCGCGATCGTGATTTTTGTTCCATTTTCACTATTGTATCATGGAAAAGTGTATGAAGTTATGCAGATAATTGAACCACATTTATTGTATATATTTTTAACTATAGCCTGCAGGCCCAGTTGAATTTGAGACTATTTCGACGAAAAGGGGGGCACTGTGATAGCCATTTAAAGATTTCAATTTCAAAAGTTGTACAAAAAATTAGAAATCCTAAAAACTTTTTACGTTAAATGTTTGGCCTTAATTCAAGGATTCCAGAGCATTTTTTTTTTTTTGCCTCTATCTTAAAAAATGGCTCAGATATAGCAGTTTGAAATTATAGGGTGGCTGACATTTTGAAACAATACAGCAGGATTCCTCCATAAACGGGTTTAATTTATGAGTTTTAGTGAGCATGATTTCGCCAAATTTTCTTTCATTGTTGTAACCATCGTTTCAACACTTACATGCTTAACACTATATATTTATATTCGCCAACGTCCAATTCTCGTCAAGCTTGGTGACAATTAGTGGAATATCGCCAAATTTGGCGACAAAAATACGTTGCCATATATAAAACCAGCTTGGCTATGTCTGTCTAATTTGGCGATATTCTCATTCAAATTCAATATTGACGAGAACTGGGAATGACTCTTCTGTAATCGGGCTCCGTGCATTTTAGCTTCGTGTATTTTCAGTAGAATTAGCTAAAATATCAAAACCAAGCAATAGGGGGGATATCTTTTCCTGCCGGTACAGGTCAGAAGGACTTTCCACAGTTTAGTATAATACATCGTCTGCTCGCATCCAGGTAACCCGACGATTCGCAAGCATCTGACGTACAACAGAATGACGAAAAATATTGATTTTTTTTTGGCGGTGTGATAGCGAATTTTGAAGCATTAACATGTATGAGATAGAAGAAAGGGATTGGCATATCCGACTAGTTACTGTTTGCTATTAAATTTCACCGAATGCTGAAAAAAAAAACGAGATATTTGACGAGTTGTGCGAGCGAACGAAACGCGAAAATTGCCACTCGCGCTTATAAAGCCTGTTCCTCTACTCGCTTCACTTATACTCACGTGTAAGCTTACGTATTCGACAATAAAGATTTTCATCTTTGTTTAGAAGCATTAGTTTTACCTTTCGTTCAGTACTTTTCATGAAATTCTACAAAATATGTAAATTCTCTTAAATGTGAACATGAGTGTATTTCCCTCAATATTTCTCAGTGTGACTGGGTTGAATATTCATTTGACATCATTCCAGTCTAGATGTGGTGTTTACCAGTGATAAGGTACTGACTTTGATACCTTAATGCTGCGTTTACATTATGGAATAACCGCCTCCCCAGGTCTACGAGGTCTGCGAGACGCATGGTTTTCAACCAATCAGCGTTCTTCATTGGTTGTTTATGCATCATTGATTGGCTGGGTCTTATGATTTAACACCTGGAATGCTAACGCCTAGGACCTTCACACCAAAATGGACCTTAAGGCTGCGTATAGACCGAATACTGCGACGAGTGTCATAAATTATTTGTCTGGGCTTTCTTTTCCAAATACTCTGTGGTCAGTTGTGACACTTTTTATACATAGCTCTTCAGAGTTTTTAAAGCACAAAATTAACAAAGAAAGTTCTCGCCATGGGCAGTGATAAACAATGTCAGGGACCATCCTCTACTACTGTCACATTTCGTTGTCCTGCCACAAAAGAATGACCTCATCAAATAAGCAGTAAAATGCTCCGCACTACGTCATTTTCGTGTATTTTAACCTTCAATAAAACATGTATGCTCACGGAGTCTAATTAACTTTGAAATATTGATGTTAAGTTTACGTATTGTTTTCCAGACTTTAATAGAAAGGATTTGGAGTTGTATTTTAGCCATCTTAAGACATTGGAGAATGATTTAACCCTTTATACACCGACGGTACTTTAAAGTACCATTAAAGAAACTGGTTATAAAATTCATTTAAAACATATATCCTCAGTAATAAAAGTTAGCATGAGTTAGTTCTAGACATTTTACTTTATTATTTTCTAAAAGAATTATTCGCGTACAAAGATAAAATATTTTTAAATGAATATTTTATTTTCTAGTTGTAACTGTTCATCTTTTTTTATGCTGAAAGGCATTCAGTTGAAAGTTTCAGTTCTGAAATATTACTATGTTTACATGTAAGGCCATTACATTTGTACATTTCCTAACTCGATAAAATGCTAAAAACAATATTCTGATGAAATGATTCGGGTACAGTTGTAAATGGTATAAAAATTACTGTAAATATCGATTTAGGGGATTACATTTTAATAACTACTATAACATATTTTTAAATATTCAGCAAAAATGTTTTGGAAGGCGAAATTTTCATTAATTCATAATTTGGCACATAAAGGGTTAAGAGAGTTTAAGGCTAGTTATTTTTCAAATGTTCAACCTCTTAACCCTTTGAAGGGTGGTGGGATATGATATATCCCACTTAATTTTAATTCCCAAATGCCACAATAACACCGGAATTTTTTAATCAAATTTTACTTTTATAATATACGTGAAGAAAATCTTTTACTTATTTGGAAATAAATTTGTTGTTAAATCCCGGTGGGAATCAATGATTTCAACATTTTAGAAACATAAGTACTTTGGGGTTAAAAGATGTCATCTTTAGAATAAAGATTTGAAGGACAAAGTGTTTAATGCCCCTTGTCCCTTCTTTCCTTTTTTTTTTTTTTTTTGTTTTGTTTATTGAACATACTTCAGACTTGTGTGCTTGATAGTCACTTTTGTCGAGAGTTTCCTTTGTGATCTCAATAATTTTTTTGTAATTGTTAAACCTAAACCTGACTTCTTATTTTGAGTTACAATCATGGATGCGATTGAGAATAAAGCTACAAGATATAAAAAAACTCCTTTTTAAAAGTTATTGAAATAATTATATATTTATATAATTAACATTTTAACCTCCATACCGTACACTGCGTATGCACTGAATTTAAGAGAATGAAACGGTCTGGAGGTGAAAGGGATTAATGAAGGAAAAAAAGAAAGAAAGAAAGATGAGTTCAAACTCTGAAAACTAGACTATAAGTTTTACTTTTACCGTTTTATACAGTTCAGTGCATTTGTAAGTGATTTAACTGTTAGAGTAGTTTGAAAGGAGTGGTAGAATTTTTTATTTTTTATTTATTTATTTATTTATTTTTTTTTTTTACAGTCACACTCTAATAATCGTACAACTATAGAAGCATGTGAAAAAACTGAAGCAGTAGGGGAAAAAAAGAAAAGATTTAGTAGACGATAAACGTGTTTACTGAAAGATCTGATTTTAATTTTCAGTTATGATCATTAGTTAAATGTAATAAATGGGCGATTCTTATGAAACGTGACAATTTTTGGTATGATGAATGAAAAATAATTTTATGCATAAGTATGTCTGCATGTAAAGAAAAATATATCCTTGCAATATTTACAGAAAAATATGAAACTATCATTTTAAAAGTAGGAAAAATAATTCATAGAATTTTGCGATAAAATAAGGTAAATATTACTATTTGGAAATAGTAGTAATCCCAAAAAAGGAGTAGTTGGCAGCTTATAGGACGATCCAGACCTCTATTTAGAGGTGGGTCATGTCTCTTTTTTTTTTTTTTTTTTTTTTTGTAAGGGAGGTCACGTCTGTTCCTGAGCAATTTTTGTATCTTAACTTTGTCAACAACTCCAAACTGGCTGATTTACGATACATGAACGAAGCTATTTTCATTTGTAAATGCATATAATTTGAAGGTATATTCATAAATGTATAAAATTTGCAAGTTATAATCAGATACTAAGTAATACAACAGAATTTCTCCTTTTCTTATAAATGTAAAGAATTTTTCAGAAAATTCTGTCAAAGCTGGCATTTTAAGCTGATTTTCGGAACTCGACAGTTATAAAAAGATTATCACGAGGAAGCATTTACAATCATAAACTATTGCATTTCCTGTTGCTGAAAGATTAATGTCTGCAAATTTCATGCATTTCTGTCTTTAACAACTTCGTGTGTTTCAGAAATATTTGCGTTCTTCAGTGGAATTTTCTTGTTTGTTTGCTTTTTTAAAACAACCTTAATATTTAGTAGCCATCTCCAGCAGTGCGGTTGGTAGCGGAGGCGTCAGCCACTGTGAGGGCCCGAGTTCGAATCTCGATGAGGCATGATGTCATTGTGTGTGTATCTTCAGTGCTGTCAATTTCCCTGTGTCTATCCCATCCCCATGAAGAACATTTATATAATTTGTCAAAATCTTGAAATACAGAAATACTTGTCAAAGTATTTCTGTAAATATATATATATATATGTGTGTGTGTGTGTGTGTGTGTGTGTGTGTCTTAAAGCAATCTCTGTCAAATGTCAAAATGTCTTTGAATTTGCATTAGAAATATATTGCTATATAGAATCTTTCTTCGTTCAGAAGGGGATCATCACGACCCCCGTGACCTCCCCCTTGGATCCGTCCTTGTAGGCAACTATGCGTATACGTATACATATAATAAAATCTAAGGGATGAAAAAGTAGCAAAAATATTTATTTTCCGAAACTCTCATTCACCAAGGACTTATTTCTTAATCAATCAGAAATGTGCAACATACAACGATGTCCTGGTAAGCTCTGTTGCGCAATATTTATAAATTCCAGTGAGCTCAAGCTTGTATATAAATATTCACTGAAAATAAAGAAGTAAAATAAAGAACTGGTCTGAGCTCCGGTTAGCTCTGGCGCAAATTAAGCCCTGGTCACAGATCATGTTTGGTATTATAACAACTTTTAAAATGCCCCACAATATATCTCTTTCTATATATATT
Source organism: Maratus michaelseni (assembly GCA_963931845.1). NCBI lineage: Eukaryota > Metazoa > Arthropoda > Arachnida > Araneae > Salticidae > Maratus > Maratus michaelseni. The sequence goes on from OZ007599.1 coordinate 195,059,146, forward strand.
ATATATATATATATGTGTGTGTGTATGTATGCAAGTTTCTTGCAAGTAGTATTATTCAAAAGTAACTGTTTCATACTGTACTTGTATGCATATGCACTGGAAACAGAAATGGAACGCTGTGTATATATTTTTTTGTATATACACCTTGGTCACTGAAACCCCTGTTATTTTCCTGGGCTGCATATTTTAGTTTTCTATTATAGCAACAGCTGGAGCTAATGAATGACAAAAACTGTTACTAGAATAGTTTAAAGCAAAATTATTGAAAATACGACTTTCAAGATGCAGTATTTAGCAATTATTTCAAATGTCAACTACATCAATTAAAGCCTAGAGATTACTAGACTTTTATGATGTCGTTTGTCTGGTTTTATTATATTAATGTATTACATGAATTTTAATTCAATAATATATTGTAACACACAGAGGGGTGTTTCTTTATACAGTGCCAAACATGCTAAATCCAAAAAAAAAAAAAAAAAAAAAAAAAAAAAGAGGGGAAAAACGTCGTTATTTTGGTAATTATTGTCCTGGCATGTGCACACATGTACATATCAGGATAATGGCTCAAATGCATGTGTTATATTTACAATGATGATTTTTATTTTGATAATAAAAATCAAACAAACAGCTTGAAATAAATTAAAGCAAGTGTACAAGTTTTAGCTTCAACATTTTAAATCTTTGAAAATTTAAAAAAGTTTTCAATTTGAAACTTTCATTTTTCACGATTCCCGAGAAATACCCAAATACAACAGAAACATATTTTAGTACTTCTGGCAAGCTGAGTATTCAAGAAAATGGCTAAGTTTTAGTATCGTATATATATATATATATATATATAATTTTTTAAATAATTCTTTTTTTTTTCAGAACTAGTTGCTTCTTTTTGCTTTGAGATAGGGTGAAACCCCCAGTTATTGACACCTAACCAGTAATTGACACTTGAGCAAAAATCTAACTCAAATAAGAATTTTGTTGTAAAAAGTCTGCAAAGTAATCTCATCTAGTGGTAAATGAGACACTTATTTTTTATTTTGGAGTCAATTTATTCACCACTAGAAAAAAATTTAATGAAAAAAAAAACTTTTGAGAATACAAAAAATGCCATTTTGAAACAGACGTAGTATTTCTAAATTTACGGAAGTGTTTTCTAATATATTTGTAATGCAACCATCGTAAGCTTTTTTCTTAAAGTTATACTAGTAGACATTAGTTTAAAGGTGCATATGATATATTAGGGCCATGAATTAGGGTTTATGGTTATTTAATTTAGCTTAATGGGAGGGGGGGGGTGCCAGTTATTGATTCCTAGAATTTCATTTTACCAGCCTCTGGCAGAGGTGTTAGTTATTAGTTATATTAAATAAAATTGAAATGTATTATTTGAACTGTTTAAAATTTAATAATAATAAATGAAATTTATCTTGTAGTAAAAACCATCAAAATTTAAGTTGTTTCACAAGTGTCTGACACCAGATGTCAGTTACTGGTTCATTAATGTCAGTTATTGGATATTTGCATTACAAATAATGCAGTACTAAATATTACTCCAATATACTCTTATTATACACTGCTCAAAACAATTAAAGGATATTTGAAGTTTTATATAAAATAAAGATATAAACGAAATTTTTTTTGCCGAAAATAGAAGAAGAGAATCACAAATGCAAATTTTTCTGGTTTTCAAACTGTGGAGTATGCAAATTTTGAGTTCGACGTCAAAAACGTCGCTTCAGCGGCAGCGAATGAAATTTGACTTTCAACTGGATAAAAGAGAATGAAGACAAGGATGATCGGCATTCAGTGATTGCTTTGTTTCGATGAGTACGATGTCTCAGCGAAGTCATTTGACAGATTCAGAAGCTTGGAGAATTGTTGGTAGGTTAGAAGGGGGCCAAACTCAAGCCGAAGTAGCGCAAGCCATTGGAGTGTCACAAAGTGTCATTTCCAGGATCTGGAACCGTTTTTTGGAGAGTGGATGTGCAGGCCGAAGACCAGGGCATGGTCGTAGACGGGCAACAACGCCCAATGAAGATCGGTATTTAGCGTTAACAGCTCGGAGACACCGAAACATGAACGCTACTCTTCTCCAACAACACCTTCGCTCGGCTACAGGCACCACGATTTCAACTCAGACTGTCCGAAACCGGCTCCATGCTGTAGGTCTGTATGCTCGCCGACCGATGGTATGTGTTAGATTAACATCAAGGCATCGTCGCGACCGCAGGGAGTGGGCAACCGAGCATGTCAACTGGAGGAGAAATGAATGGAGCAATATTCTGTTTTCTGACGAGTCCCGTTTTTCTGTGCATCCGGATAATAGGCGTATTTTCATCTGGAGGGACCGTGGCAGTAGGAATAATCCTGCGTTCGTGCACGAAAGTGTCAGATTTGGCGGTGGAGGAGTGTTGATGTATGGTGGCATCTCCATTGACGGGCGCACTGACCTTTACATCATTCGAGATGGAGCTCTGACTGGTCGCCGATATAGGGATGAGATCCTCAGACCTATTGTAGTCCCTTACGCTGCAGCAATCGGAGATAACTTCATTTTAATGGACGATAACTGCAGGCCACATCGTGCAAACCTGGTGGAGGATTTCCTTTTCGAGGAAGGAATCGTTCGAATGGAATGGCCAGCGTTTTCTCCAGACATGAATCCAATCGAGCACGTTTGGGACGCTCTAGGAAGACGAGTTTCTGGCCGCCAACAACCCCCACAAACTCTCCAAGAACTGGAAAGAGCTCTTCTGGAAGAGTGGGGCAGAATACCCCAACTCGTCATTAATAGCCTCACTGAGTCCATGCCTCAAAGGTGTTCAACGTTGCTGGCCGCCCGTGGAAACCATACCCCCTACTGAAAATGATTTTCTTTGAAGAAAACACCTTTTCTTATTCTTTTTTTCTCATATGCACAAATTGTGTTTTTTTCCTTTTGTACACAAATGCGCAATAAAATGCATTTTTTTCTGCCAAACATGTGTAATTTATTCTCATATAACCTACTATGTCTGTCGACCATGTATCAATCAGCTGAAAAGTTTCCCAGATACAAAATCCACCTAAAACTGCAATATCCTTTAATTGTTTTGAGCAGTGTATATTCTGTATTACTAATAATGCAGTAGAGCTTACTAAATCCCACTTTTCATAATAAATATTAATGTATTTTGTTTTTATAATAAAGAATAAAAAAATTTAAAAGCATTTTAGTCTTTTAAAATAAAGTGTCAGTAACTGGTTCACTTTGTGTTAGTTATTGGCGTTCAAAAATAGAGATAGTGTCAGTTACTGGAGTTTTTAACCATATTTATGAATAAAATTAATTTTTAATAATAAAATGTATAATTTTTCAAAATTTTGCCAACAATATTTTTTTTATATATATCTACTATCCTTTCAAAAGAAAAGGTCAGTATAAAATATATTTAAATTTTTGTAATAGTGATTTGAACAAGAAAGTATCCTTAAAGTCTCAGTTACTGGGGGTTTCACCCTATATAAGAAATATAAGAAGTATTTTCTCTTTATATCTATTCGTGTATTGAGTTAAAAGCATCCACTTTTAAAAGCGTTTATTAATGGAAAATACTAATTATATATTTAACTCTTTATTAGAAATTAATAATTTCAAAAACTGATTAGAATTTGCAGAAAATTTTGAAAATCGTGTAACCTCACAATCACCAATAAATGTTTTTAAATGCCTTAAAATGATTATATATTCTTTATTGGCATTAAGCTATTAAAGACTTAAAAGAAATTTGTCTAACAACGTATTCTTCATATGAAAATATTACTTTTAGGTATCAATTAGTTTCTGACTTTTATATAATGAATAAATTGCAAAATCCTCTTATCCACAAAATTTGCAGTAATAAATAATAGAACGAAATCGACGACAACAATAATCTATAAAACAAGAATAATATGACAAATGTTAACGTGATATTTATGGTGGCTTCATAATACATTTTAATTAAATAGAATTAACTTAAATTTTTCTACGCTGTAATCAAGTAATTAACAATTACAGACTAGAATAAATGGACGTTTTTTAATATGGCTGTTTTAAAATAAATATGTAAACTAATTGATAAAATGTAATTGATAAAATGAATATAGAACCAGATATGAAGTGCGCCATTTCAAAACAAAATAATTTATTATAGTTCGTCTAACCATCCTAAATTTGTATGTGCACATACATTACAGAATATAATCTCTTTATTTAAGTAGATAAAGGAAGGTTTCCATTTATTATTTGCTTTTAATTTATATTTACATCGATACATTTTTAACAAAATCTACATATTTTTCGATAAATTACCAAAACCCCACATTGGTAATTGGAATACATATCTACATTTATTATCCAAGCTAAGAATTCATCTTACCTTGCCACAGCTTTTAGATAAATTCCAGCAAAATCTAATCCTAGAAAAGCAAATATTAATTACAGAAATTATTTCTGTTATCGCTTCAGGCAAATTTGAACTGAAACAGCTCAGGAGAAGACTTATTTTTCTCCCTCTTCACTAAACAAAGATAATTAACCAAAGCATGAAATGACATTAATTTAGAAATAAAAGCTATAAGGAGTTATGTTAAGTTTATGTTACATAAAGTCCTAAATATTCATCTTGACTGCTTAATATTTTCTTCTCTTACGTAAACCTACATTTTGATAAGAAATAAAAATTAAATAACATAAAACAATTAATGTTATTTGCGATTTATTCGGTGACTCGCAGAATATGAAACTATTTCCCTTAAGGTTGTTCTCAAATCCAAATGAGCTACTTTATGACATATTTTTTAATTCATTTTTGTTCGAAAACGTATGAAATCGGCAGGTATTCTTATTCAGAAATTTTGTAATCGAAAGACGTTTTCCATTTTTTTGGTAAAGACAGAAGATATTTCAGTAAATACTGTCAAAGTCAACGGTTTGAGCTAAATCCCCGCCGCGGCACCGTGAGCGAGAAGAAAAACGTGTTGTCATGAATTGCTTATAAATCGATATGTAATTTATTTATTAAAAAATGAAAAACTCATTTCGATTTCAAATTGCTCCAATAGTCAGAGGCCTACTTATTTTATGCCTTTGGCGTTTAAAAATGAGTCTGAATTTGTGTCAGAAAGTTTCTCGTTGTTGAGCAGGTCATTTGCGAACAGCCTTAAAAGTACGCTAGCGGTGGCGAACCCACATTCCAACAAGCCAGTTGTCACCACTATTTCCGAATGTTAATCTTTGCTCTATTTAGTCGCAAAATTTCTGTCATCAGTGGCATGCATATTTGCGCATGCACGACGCCAGAAACAGTCTTTTCTCTACAGATGTTTTGACGTGTAAAGCTGCTATTTTTTTTTTTAAAAAGCTTCAGCTACACGTGCCATATTGAAACAATATTTTAATTTAAAAAAAATTCTATGTTCCATTAAGCAAAATAGTTTTGATACTTGCATAAGAAATTTCAGTTATGCACGTGTCTAAATTTTCACTCTCATCAGGTATAAAATACATTTTAGTAATAAAATACGTATTATGTATGATTATATGCCTAAATATGTATTTAAAATTTCTAATATTGGCTTTTGTTGCGTGTAAAATATATTTTGAAGAAAACAAATAAAATTAACTAAATAAAATAGAACAATTAATGTTATTTTATAAGAAGAAATACTAATCATTTACTACTGTTATTTTGGCAGTATATGTAGAACGTTATAAAGGACAAAAATGATAGATTCGTAGTTGATTTAATTTGGGATGTCTATCTGATTATTCCATTTTTAAATGGTTACTTTCGGATCTAAAATTTATACACAATACGCCCTCTTAGGCTCTGAGATTCCAGACCACTGCTACGTGGAACAATCGTGGTCATAGCCTATTAAAATTATAAAATGTATGTTTTAAAATTCAAAACACACTTGAAATAGAAGAAAAGAAAATAACTATTTTTTGTTAGTATTAGTATTTTCCTAATAAGAAGAAATTTAAACATTACATAATTTCTTCGTAACCTTTAGAATAAGGGTCTTCAACCTTTTATCTGAAAACCATTTGCCACCACAAATTCAGTAAGGTAATTTTCGCTTTATTTAATCGAAAAATTTCTGCCATTAAAAATCGCGAATTCTTCTACTTTAAAATAGTTGCAGATTGGTGGTGTAAAAGAATTACTTTATTTTTACTTTCATCTTCCACATTAGAGAAAAGTAACGGAGTTCCCAGGTATCCCCCCCCCTCAACTAAGAGAGCCGATTTCACATAAAAATATGTATCACGCCCTCAGAAAATCCAATCATTTTACTCCTAACTCCTTGATCTGACGTTACAGCAGTCGTAAACTTACTGACCTCTCCAGATTTTGACAGTATTCAGACAGCAAGGAAGCTATAAATTCTAGAGTATTTCAACGGCTAGAAGTGCTATTTCAAACTGCTTAGATGCCGACCATGTATAAATAATCTGGACACGAGGCCTCTCTAGGGATTCCAGATATAGAAGTTGCAAACAGCAGTCTTCTAGATTTGCTGGTACAGAGCGAAGGACTACCCGTGAGTCCCTGTTTACCCTGTTGTGAGTCCCTGTAAATGAACTATAAATGCTACTTATTCTGTACTCCTGAGAAAGTATGTTGCTGTCCATCTCAGTGTTGCATATCAATCTCATTGTGTTTGAAATATCGTAATTTGAACAAAATGCACGGAACACAATTTTCCCCTTAGGTCATAATGTAACGGAATTCTTTTGAGTGTCACCTGTAAACAATCTATGGGTGATATACACTTCATTTTCAATACCGAAAATTCTATAGAAAACTTCAATAACATATAAAAATTTCATAGCTATCCGAGTGTATTTGCGGGAGTTAGAGCATGGACAGACAGGCAGAGAAACAAACCGAATTCATAAACGCTTTCCAACTATATGTTGGAAAGTTTTTAAAAATTACATTTTAGAAATTTTACAATAAAACAATTCTTTTGAAGTTCTGAATAAAAAATTTTCATTAAGCTAATCTGTCACTTAATTCAAGTAATAATAATAATAAAAAAATAGATTTATGCCTATCTTCTTTGGGCTGGAGATTTTTTTGAAAAAACAAAATTAAATTAAAATATCTTTTACATTAAATTCATTAATTGAACAATAACCAAAAATTATTTATTTATTTTTTAAATAAAACAAATTCTTTGAAACACAGAATCATGTTAATTACTCATTTTACTGCAATTCTGTCATTTAATTCTTCAAAAAGGAAACAAGAAAGAATAGTCATGCGTCAAGCATAGATTACGAAACAATTTTCAACACTTCCAGGACCGTCACCGTTTAATATAATGAAAGAAGATATCTAAGTAAACAATTTAGAAAACGCATAACAACTGAAAACTTACTTTCAGAATTTACCATCCATAAAAGGCAATGTATCCAGTCTTTTGCGTAGCCCTGTATATGAATTTATCTGTATTCGACTAAGATCTCTTAGTATACTAAATATAGTTCTGATGGAAAATGAAAAACTTAATTAAAAAGCGCTCTTAAACAATTCATGCTTACACACCATACAGTAATGTTTACTAATTCCTTTGCGTAGCCCTGTATATGATATATAGAATGTATACTAACCACGTAGTACGTAAAAAATAATTTAAGCTTAAAAACGCATACCACAACTGAAAACACAATTGCAACATTTATTGCTCATAGACAGCGTTGTAATCGAATTCTTTTGTGTCACCCTGAAATGAATAATAAATGCATTGCATTCCATATTCTACAGAAAGCCCGTTTTAGTGCCCCTGAGAAATGCATATCAATTCCATTATGCTTGAAATACAACATAATTAAAATACACTGCAAACGATTTTTTCCCCATTGAGCATAATATAACGGGAATCTTTTGAGTACCCCTGTAAACGAACTATAAATGTTATACAAACCCTTTTCAATACCTAACATGCCATAGTGAACCTCGTCAACATATATCAGTTACACAGAATTTCGAGTGTATTCCTGGAGTTAGAGCACGGAAAGACGACAGACAGACAGACAGACAAACCGAAATCCTAAAAACTTTTCAACTATGTTAGAAAATGTTAAAAATGTCTCCTATTTTGTCTGGAAATATTTCCGAAAAAAAAAATCAAAATTGTAACTTCTTTTACATTTGATAAATGTTCTTGAGTATTTCTTGAATAGCAAGAAAAACTTACATTTCAAATATCAACTAAAATAATTCCTTTGAAGTACTCAATCATTTTAAATTGTACATTAATTTTAATTTCTGTCAATTATCCTGCAATAAATATAACTGAGATTGGCGCATCTCCCTTTGTCTGGAAACTGTTGAACAAACTCTTGTTCCAGACAAAACAAAAATTTTGTCTGGAACCGTTGTCTAATACTACATTTAATGAGGATAACTTTTTCCTCTAATTTTCATCTTACATGGAATTTCGGGTATATTTACGTAAGCTAGAGCACGGTGAGACGGCAGACAGACAAACAAACCGAAATCATAAAAACTTTTTAGCCATGTTAGAAAGTGTTAAATATGTCTCTTATTTTGTCTGGAAATATTTCTGGGAAAAAAAATCAAAATTGTAACTCCTTTTACATTCGATTAATTTTCTTGAGTATTTCTTGAATAGTAAGAAAAACTTACATGTCAAATTTGAACTAAAATAATTAATTATTTTGAAGTACTCAATCATTTTAAATTGTGCATTAATTTTAATTTCTGTCACTTATCCTGCAATAAATATAACTGAGATTGGTGCATCTCCTTTTGTCTGGAAACTGTTGAACAAACTCTTGTTCCAGACAAAACAACAATTTTGTCTGGAACCGTTGTCTAATACTACATTTAATGTGAATAACTTTTCCCTCTAATTTTCATCTTATCAGTCAGAAGTTGTCACGAGTTTAATCGATCTGTGTCTGTAATTGTGTAGAATATTGTGAAACAAAAGTTTGATTTTTAAATAATTTTCTCAAAGAAAATATGAATTTATATATTTTTTTTTTTACTTTAAAATGATTTTATTTTGCATTCAATTAATATAATAACCAAAAAATACATTTTAAAAATGTTATAATAAAACAACTTAATTTTTTTTAAATTATTCATTTTATTCGAGTTCTGTTATTTAATTCGGAAATAATAAGAATTGAGATTGATGCATCTTATATATATATATATATATATATATATATATATATATATTAAAGAAGTTAACAAAGTTCAGAAATTGGAAGTTAACAAAAGTTCAGCCGTAATTTTCGATAAAAAATGAGTTAAAATTTTAGTCAGCTGTGCAAAATGCCGCGTATCACATGCAGCTATATTGGAATAGGAGAATGGTGGTCATATTGAACTCCATTTAAAATTAACAACAAATATTTTCATTTATTCTAAAGAAATATTGTTTTTGCAGTTTCATTTGGCAATTACGCATTTATTTATTACAGTCTATTACAGCGTCAAAATTTCCCCTAGTGGCGACATTTTGCACTTTTATTGTAGAAATCGAAACTGTGTGTTTCTCTATGCTCCGCCAAGTATATTACTCATCAGTTAGTTCAGAACACTTCACGTTATTTTATCGCCACCTTATATATTTCACAGGTAAATTGGTTCTAATACATTCGAAGATTTTCTTTAAAAATGCGATATATTTCTTTACCTTATTATTTGATAACATGCCATATTCGCGTCTCATTACACGTCGCTGAAAATTAGAAAGATTAATAACGACTAACAAGATAGAAAAATATTACTGTTTGATCTAGATAGCGCCGTCTATTTTCTTAAGGCATCATTTGCGAACACACATTCTTTTATTAAAATGTTAATTTTGATCACCCCTGCCACTGTTTAAAAATGCTTTTTTCAAAGATTCCTGTTTATGCATGTAAGACGTTTTAGTCTTTATGAGTACCAGGGTATACAACCCGGGCTTTTCCCGGGATAGAGAATATATGTGAAAACCAATTATTTTTTTTTATTGAAAACTCTAATAATTTTTTTACATTTAATAATTTTTTTAGATTGTTCCCTAACAACACCTAAAAGCATTTTTATATGAAATATGTCAACTATATATACTCAAATAAAATTTTGAAGTTTATTAAAAGCGGTAATTTCGTATTGGCATCGTGCCAGAAGTTAATAGCCGAAGAAATCGCTAAAGATTTCGTTATCTACAGCAGTTTTTGTTATTCTGATATTTTCAGTGGTTTCACGCGCTTTATTTCAATTACATGCCTGTTAAATTTGTGTTTTATTTGTACTATTTTATTTATTGCTTATTGAAGTGTTAACTCCGTTAATGAATATTAGCTGGAAACAAATACTGAACTTTTTATGTTGTTTAAAATGCAAACGGATTAATATTTTGTAATCGTCTGCAAGCCATAGATATAGGTTTTTAAAAAAATCATGCTTGAAATTTAATTTAAATGCTATAATAAATGCGTAAATTGCGATACAGTTTTCAAACAAATTGCATTTGAAAGTAGATTTTTTCCCTAATATAGCGGTGTAAAAATTAAAAATATGCGATGTTTAGAAATTTTAAAAACTGGCAGTAGCCAAAAATCGCAAAACCGAAATTTCATCGTTAAGTGTTGCTATTCGCAAAATGACGCCAGCGTTACGCACGGACACGTTTGTCCTTTATAATATAGATAAAGTGATCATAATAGAGTTTTTGTTACTGTATGTTCATGTTTTATTAGGTTTAACATGTGTATCCATATTGAAGACCTCTTATTATATTTCGTACATCATGTATCATTTTTAAAAACAAAGGATAATAATAAAGCATTTTCTTTAAGACGAGAAAGAAAAATCATGCGTGAAGCATAGATTATGAAGCACTTTCCAACAAATTCAGAATACTGTAACAAAACTTCACTGTGTAATAAGGTGGGGATTTTGACAAGGTCAAGGTCAAACCAAGAGGGAAGGCGTACCTTTCAGCTTAAGCTCAACTAGCCCCACCCAGCAGGTTTGTTTACCTAATTATACTGAGCATTACTAAATTATATTTGCGATATTGAGCATTAATTATACTATGTATACAAATTCTGAAAATACAAGATTACAAAAATACAAATTCTGTAAAATACAATTTACCAATCCTGAGCAATACTAATACTGAGCTGCAAATACTGCAAATACTGAGCAATACTAAATACTACTATGAGATACTGAGCACTAATACTACCATGTAATAATACTGTAAGATGCTGAAGAAGATAATAATAATGAATAGAAATAAGTACTAAATGAACAATAATGAATGAATAATAATACTAGAGTGAACAATGATAAATTATGCTAAAAATACTAAATAAGAGGATTTTGACAATTTGGAAAACGTATAAAACATTTCAAAAAACAATTTCAGCAATTTTCATCTATAGTCAGAAAAATATCTCAATTCTTTTATGCAGCTCTGTATATGATCTATAGATTTGTATATATACCACAATTTAGCTCAGTTAGGAAACACATAACACAGTTAAAAATTCCCGTTAGGTAATTTCCGTCAATAAGTGGAAATGTACTCGAATTATTTTGTGTAGCCCTGCATATGATCTATAGAATATATGCAGTTATTTTATTTGAGCAATTAATATTAAAAAAATTAGTTTAATTTTAAAACGCATACCACAATTGAAAACGCACTTCCAGCAATTATTGGTCATAGACAGTACTGTAATCGAATTATTTTGTGTGTCAAAGCAAATGAACGATAAATGATATACACACCTTATTCTATCGTAAGCATCTTGTAGTGCACCTCCGGAATGTATATCAATTTCAATATTTTTGAAATAGTTTAACATCATTAAAATACACTGCAAACTATTCCCCCCCCCCCATACACCACAATGTAACGGAATTTTTATTTCCCTGTAAGCGAACTATAAATACTACGCGCTTCATTTTCAATACCGAACAAACTATGGTTAAACCTAAATAACATATATCAATTACAGTTATACCTCCGTTTTCGTCGATAATCCGTCCTAAAACAATCGGCGAAATCCGAAACCGACGAAAACCGAGTCAATTATATCCATATGAATCTATGTAATTCCAATTAATTTGTTCTAAAACTCCAAAATACGTATCAAAACACATTTTATATTGAATAAGTATAGCATTTAATACTAAAAACAATAAGAAATTAATATAGTGCTCTTAGTGTATATGGTATCAAGGCACCTGTGTCTGGGGTCACTTCCCTTTTTTGGTCTTTTGGCAGTAGGACTAACTTCAGAGTCAGAGTACCTATTTCGCTCAAAAAAGCTGTCCAAAGTGCTCTGTTTCTGCCTCCTTTTTAAGATTTGCCTAAAATGGGGCCAGACATTATTATTAAACAAGTTGCTTACAAGAAACTTTCTTTGGTTCCATGATGGAGCACTCGCAATCAATAAAAAAAGCACAAAAATACACAGGAAATAAACGAAATCCGAGGCAACCGACAAAAACCGAAACAAATTTTCACGGAAAAAATCGACAAAAACCAAAACCAACGGTAACCGAAGTCAACAAAAACCGAGGTATTGCTGTACATGGCAATCTGACTATATTTACACGAGTTACAGCACGGGCAGATGACCAGGCAGACAGACAGACAAACCGAATTCATAAACATTTTCAACTATGTTAGAAAGTGTTAAAAAGGAGCAATATTTTTGTAGCATTTCAAAAGTTAATTTGAATTTATATCGTTATAAAATGTTGTTTTGAATTTTAACTTGGTATAAAGGTTTGCCCTTAGTACTAATATTTATTATATTAAAGAAAAATAGATATTATATAATATTAAACACTTCCAAATTATGTTAGATAGTAACTAATTAACTAATTAATTAATTAAATATCAATTAAATACAAGAATGATAAAATTTCAAAAGTTAATTTGAGTTTATATCTTTATAAAATGTTGTTTTGAATTTTAATTTGGTATCAAGGTTTGCCCCCAGTACTAATGTTTATCATATTAAAGAAAAATAGATATTATATAATATTAAACACTTTCAAATTAAGTTAGATAGTAACTAATTAGCTAATTAATTAAATAAATTACTAACTAATTAATTAAATAAATATCAATTAAATACAAGAATAATAACATTTCAAAAGTTTATTTCAGTTTATATCTTTATAAAATGTTGTTTTGAATTTTGATTTGGTATAAAAGTTTGCCTTCAGTACTAATGTTTATCATATTAAAGAAAAATAGATATTATATAATATTAAACAATTTGTGTTAGATATTAACTAATTAAATATATATCAATTAAATACAAGAATAATAAAATTTCATAAAAATATCATTATTTTGTCATTCCGCGATTTAATAAAATACATTCATCATGAATTTAATACATTCATGAATGTAATGCATTCATCAAAATCTATTACTGGCAGTTTCCATTTCAGTTATTCGTTATGTATTCCTTCACAAATATATATTTTTTAATTGATTACTCTAGATATCTAATAATATTATTCAGATGTCAAAAATAATAATTACATTTATTAAGTGCTTAGAATTTTGTTTGGAAATTGCGGCTACTACTTTGCTTTGAATAAGTACAACCTCGTTCTTCAAACAATGTGCTGCATGATATGCAATCGTTATGTGTCATCAAATTGTACTCTGGAATTTCCACCCAGTTTGACTGAAATCCTGTAACCTGAATTAATCATTGCGACGCAATGTGGACAGGGACTGGACTTACACGCAATCTCAAAATCACACGCATCACGTGCGAAAATGTCACGCACATTCTACGAAGGAAATTTAATGAATTGAAATCTTGTGATTTAATAATTATAATTGAAATATGCTGTAACTTATCTAGTCATTTTTCACACACAATAGACAATACTATTTAAGGATTTTCTTTCTTAAAGGGTCTCAGGAGTTTTACTTTTTCATTGAAGTTGCAATTTAGCATCGTGTCAGATTTACTTTTATTTCTGATTTCCTACAAAACCAAATGCATGAAATTTTTACCACTGAAAGCTTTATATGTATTTCCATGTTGAATAATTATTTAAATATTCTACAACTGATATTTTACTTATTTTTACTTTCTTCTATCTTAACAAGAAGAAAGTATCGGATTCATGAAAATTTTCGACTTCCGGTTTTCGACGGATTTATACGTTTTAGAAGGTCCTGAACACGATTTGACTGGTTTTAGAAAATGTCTGTCTGTGAGTCTGTGACTCTGTCTGTACGTGACAAACCTTTTGTGGACGCTGTATCTCAAGAACTAATGCACGAAATTTAATAAAACATTTTATTCAGTTAGTCCCTGATATAGATTGGTGCTGATTAGTTTTTGGTGAAAATCGCCCAACTGGCATGGCGCTGCTATGCTGCATTTTTCGCGATTTCCGCATTAGAACTATCTCAAGATCTAATGTACTTATTTTTATCAAACTTCAGATTCAGTTAGACCTTGACATAAATAGACGCTGGTTACGTTTTGGTGTAGACATCCCAACAGGTGGCGCTGTTATACCACTTTTTACATTATTTTTACGATAGCTATATCTCAAGAACTAATGCACGCAATTTTATCAAACTTTATATTATGTTAGACCTTGACATAAATAGACGCTGCTTACGTTTTGGTGTAAATAGCCCAACAGGTGGGGCTGCTATTGTACTTTTTTCATTATTATCACGATAACTATATCTCAAGAACTAATGCACGGATTTTCATCAAACTTCAGATTCAGTTAGACGTTGGCATAAGTTGTTGTTTATTAGGTTTTGGTCTAAATCTCGCAACAAGTGGCGCTGCTATGCTGCATTTTGCCAGATTTACACGATTTTAGCAATAGTCATATCTCAAGCACTAATGCACGGAATTTAATAAAACTTTAGATTCAGTTAGACCTTGATATAAATTGGTGCTGGTTCTTTTTAGTGTATGCGAAACCTGTGTGAAGTAGAAGAAAGTTTTGGGATTGGTACATCCGACTAGTTTTAGGTAAAAAGAAATGTACGTGTAGCTGAAAACCTACAAGACCCTCCTCCAAAAAAAAAAAAAAAATAAATAATCTTGGAAACAGACTTGATTTAAAAATTTTTTTAATTATTATTTAGCCGCTTAACCGTTTCTTTTTGTGACACAATAAACTGAAAATACAGACGAAACACCACTTATTCTGTACTAAAATATTTTCCTTATGTAATCGAAAAATATCTGCTAATGTTAAACCGAAGATTACAGTTAAAAATTAGTGGTATCCAAAAGATTTTAGTTGCAAACTCTTCTTGCCCGAGCGGCATTCGGGGAAAACTGTTAAGTGGTTAATATCATCAGCTTACATCAATAACTTATACTTCAAATTTAGTACTATAACTATTTGGTTATTTCAAATTAGCATTTCATCGACAAAAAAAAAAAAAAAAAAAAAAAAAAAAAATCAAAATTTTATAGCTTAAATTTAATTTTTTTAAAAAGTAAAATTTTTTCGTTTTAAAAATGAAGCATACCTTTAAGGTACATTTGTTTTACATTTTCAATATTATTTGGAACTCTAAAACAAATAATTTTGCTACAGTCTTGCGCGCAGTGAATGCATGTCATAAAACAATTTAAAAAAATTTAATCAAAATTAAACATTAAAAAAAAGAGTGAAATATCAGTTGTAGAATATAGAAATATTTATGCTACGTATAAGAAATATTAAGCTAACAGTGGTAAAAGTTTTATGCATTCGTATTTTATAGCGGATCTGAAATAAAATTAAATGTGACATGATGCTTAATTGCAACTTCAGTGAAAAACTAAGACTGCCGAGACGCCTTAAATAAATTCTTATTGAAATAATTGTTCCAACATGAAAATGCAAGGGAATATGTACAAAATGGTGATTTTTAACTTCATAGGTAACAGGTGACTCTTGGATGTTTTAAAAAGTACCCATGAGTCATTTTTTATGAGCCGTGTTTTTAACACATTCTATCGTAGTTGAAAAGTATTTGATTTCAGTTCATCTGTCTGTCTATCCGCGCTCTAACAACTTTCTCAAATATTGTTGGATTGTTAATACAAAAATTATGTGTGTTATTGAGATAAAAAAAACAGCGTACTATTTATTGAAAATGGAGTTTTTAACACAATCGAAATAATTCGGATACATTATTGCCTATCGGTGACGATTGTTTGAAGTGTATTTTAATGATGTTTCACTACTTCAAACATTATGAAATTGGTATGCATTTTTTATAAGTACTACTACAAGTTTTCTGTAGAGAATGTTGTGCAGTGCATTTATTGTTTACTTAGAGGGACACACAAAAGAATTCGATTACTGTAGGCAGAAATGGTTTGATTGGCATTCTGAAATTGATATATGATATTGAAGTGCTACATAGCATTTTCCCTTTACAAAATTCGGCATATAACATTTAACGTTCTTTTTACAAGTTCGCGCAAAATAATTCAGGTACATTATCGTCTTACGCTAATTGCAAGGAGTGCGTTTTCATTTGTGTTATGCATTTTAAAGCTTAACTAAAATTTAGCATAATATGTGGTGTGTATAAATTCTAGAAATCATATACAGGGCTTCCCAAAAGAATTCCTATTAATGAACTTTTATCGACAGAAATTGTTGAAAGTGCATTTTCGACTGTGTTACGAGTTTTTCAGCTGAACTAAATTGTACTATATTATTCGATATGATTATAGAAGAACTTCGTGTAATATGGTTGTGTAATAGTTGGACAATATGGAATACCAAGGGTTCTGGTTGGCAAAGTGCCGCCACCAAACAGAAATATCATAAACTACTTTAGAACGTTTCCAGAATGCCCCCCAGAACGCGCAGTTCGTCGATAGGCGTCAGGGCGTGTTGTGCAAATAAATATTTTTTTTTCGTCTTAGGAAAGTTTCAGGAGATAATTTTTCAATAGTTTTTATTCATTATTAGAAGTAATATGTTTACATTGAAATTAAGCATAATGTACAACGAAATACTAACAGTTTATGATGTAATACTCGTTTTTTAGCTCGCGATTAATTTTTCCCAAACTGGTGGTGTCGGGTGACATAGTATACCAATATCTCATAATACTCCATGATTATGGTAGCACAAAGACAGATCCTTATATTTGTGATTTGCGAAAATCTGAAATATTAACGGAAGTATATTGGCTGACTACCTAGATACTATATTTTCATCACGCTCTCTTGTTACCATTACATCCGTTTTTTGCCAAATTTTGTTTGTTTTCTTCATTTTTAACCCACTATTCCATGCTGTCTCACAATACCCTCAAAATACGATTATTTTTATTGTTTGTTTGCAAGGGATGAAATTTCGTAAAATAATTTTTGTCTATAAAACTATTTGCAGATAGTTGAAGTTTGTAATTGTATTCGATTTTCAGGTTTTATACAATATCGGGATGTTGTATTGCCCCAAATGTAAATAGTATTCAATAATATCCAAAGTTCCTCTAATATTAATAAATTGATACACATGGCTGCATAAAAGGATATGAATACACTGTCGTCTCTGGATAATAATTACAGGAAAAGAAGTTTTCCAAATTAATTAAATTTTAGCACACTAATGTGATATGTATAATAAATAAAATATCTATAGATTATATACATGGCTTCACAGAAGGATTCTTATTATTCGATAGGCAGTAATTGCTAAAAACAGGTTTTTGATTGTACTAAGTTTTTCTAACTTATTTATTTAGATGTATCTTTTCATCATATGAAAAAATGAAATTTCGTAACTGTATTTGATAGTGCTGGAAAGTGCTTCATAATCTATGCTTGAAACATTCTTCTTCTTTGTTTTTAATTTTCTTTTTATAAATCAAAATGAATTATGATTTGGAAGAATTTGAGGGATGTAGTTTGTGCTTTTATTGATTTACGAGGTGACATGTGGCTTTTTACAAAACTTTTCAATATAGTTAAAAAGATTTATTACTTTGGTTAGCCTATATGTTAGTCCGCATATTTAAGTCGTGGCTGGCTTTCTCTTTAAAGAGACTCGGGAGCAATAAAATTTTAAATTATTTCAAAGTAAGCTAGTTCTTCCTCGAAAATACTTTCAAACAAGATTATGGAAAAAAAAATAGTCTCATCGGAGGAATCTATAAAATGCTCGCAGAGTCAGAGTCGGGTGCACTGCCCTCTGCACCCCTTTATAGCTGATGTCAGCAGTTTAAAGATATTTATGAAATCATTCCTTTTCGAACGCTACGAAAACCTAACGTAATATTTTAGTGAAGTTTGTTGTTAGCGTTAAACCTTAACACAAATGACTCAGCTTGGTGTTTGACCATGGATTGAAATGTTGAAATATATTATTTTATATAAATAGTCACATTTCACAAAAAATTTTCATTATATTAACATAGTACATCGATTAAAAAGTTATGTTTCCAGATAGTACTTATTTATCATTATCATTTTTAACACTTTATAACATAGTTGAAAAGTGTTTATGAATTCGGTTTGTCTGTCTGTCTGTCTGCCAGTGCTCTAACTCGCGTAAATATATCCGGATAGTCATGCAAGTTATATATGTTATTGAGGTTTAATATAGCAGATTCGGTATTGAAAATGAAGTATGTAGCACTTATACTTTTTTTTACAGGGGCACTTAAAAGAATGCCGTTACATTATGGTCTACGGAAAAAAATCCTTTGGAGTGCATTTTAATGATGTGACACTATTTCAAATATATTGAAATTGATATACATCACTGAATTACACTACAAGATGCTTAATAGGGAACATGGCACGTCTAGCACTTATAATTAGTTTGCAGGGAAACTCAGAAGAATTACATTACATTATATTTTAACGTGGAAAATCATTTGTGGCGCATTTTAATCATGTTACACTATTACAAACATGATGAAATTGATATCAATTTCTGAGATGCACTAAGACATGCTTTCTGTAGAATATGGGGTGTAAAGCTTTTTTTCTTTCATTTACAGTGCCACACAAAAGTATTCTTTTACATAATGCTCTACGGGGGAAAAACTGTTTGCAGCATATTTTAATTATGTTAGGCCATTTCAAATATAATGAAACTGATATACATTATTGAGGTTTACTACAAGATACTTGTTATGTGCATAGCATTTATCGTTCTTTTACAGGGACACACAATATATTTCGAGTACAGTACTGTGTCTAAAGTATTGTTTATAAGCCATAATTGGAAGTGGGATTTTAGTAAAGTATGCATTTAACTAAATTTTTGAATGCTATGAGGTACGTATAAATGCTACAGATCATATACAGGGCTACACAAAAAAATTCGTAAGCATTACGGTGCATCAGCGTAAATTAATTAAAATGGGTTTTTAATCGAGCTATACATTTTGAGCGTGAAATATATTTAGTATACCAAGAAAGGTTTGTTGAATATAAATAAAATCATATACAGGGCCACGCAAAGAACTGAATACATGGCTGCCTTTGTATGATAATTTCTGGAAGTATGATTTCAGCTTGTATTTGCCTGAATTAAACTATACCTGAATATGTGGCGTTTATAAAAAGCTTAAGGTAATATATAGGGCAGTACAAAATAATTCAAGTATAATTCCGTCTATTGGTAGAAACTGCTGAAGATGAATTTCCAACTGTGTTGTATGTTTTATTACTAAACGAAATTGCAGCACACTATAGAGTATATACAAATATATAAATTATATAGAGGGCTGCAGAAAAGAATTGAAGTACTTTTCCGACTGTGGACGGTAATTTCTGAAATCCGGTTTTCAAATGTGTTTTGTGTTTTTCTGAAATGTTTACTTAGATACCTTATTTATCTTATTAAACGGTGATGGTTTGTTAAAGTATTCTATTAGAGTTGGAAAGTGTTTCATAATCTAATATTTGTGCATGATTTTTCTTTCTTATTTAATCTACAATGAATTCTTAATGAGAGAAATAA
This sequence comes from Maratus michaelseni, assembly GCA_963931845.1. Classification (NCBI taxonomy): domain Eukaryota; kingdom Metazoa; phylum Arthropoda; class Arachnida; order Araneae; family Salticidae; genus Maratus; species Maratus michaelseni. Next base: position 195,079,155 of record OZ007599.1, read on the forward strand.
GTTGCAAGGGAAAGTCATTGAGAGTTTCCATACTTAGTATTGTTACAGGAACTCTGCAGGAAAGAGCAGAAGAGAATAAGGATAAAAAGTGTCGTGATACAATTGATTACTTGCCTCAATAACGCGAAGAAAGAAAGCATAATGCTTACAAAACTAAATATTTGCGATAATATTATGATTAGTAATATTAAAATGTATCTATTGTAATTGTTAATAAGGAAATTAAAATTATAAAAGTGAGAACACATAAGCGATAATGTATGTCGATTTTTATTAAATATGTCTTTTACTGTTATTCCTCTTTTCGTTAGAGAATAGTTTAAAATCAACAAAAATAATATGGAAAGTTCATTCGGACAAAAAAAATATTTGCAAAATAACGACTTGCAATTTACAATAATTTTTTATTTTTAAATGCCCCAAGGGAAATATTTTCCCGTTACAGCGTTCATTGGGCTCCCAAATGGTCCGCTTTTTGAATACCAATATTTTCGTTTAAAAATAAAAATTACTGTTTAGATTTCTCTAGAAAATTTTTCAGAAACTATCTTCGGAAGTAAATTTTTGCGGAAATATTGTAGAAACCTACCATGAAATTTTCTGTTAAAAATTATTGGTATTCAGTTGACGGACCATTTGGGAGTTCATTATCAATGAAAAAATTTTCTAGATCATGATAGAAATCTGTTTTATTACCCTTTAATATTTTGACTCAATTCGTAACTTTTTGCGGATATTTGGTTACAGACAAACATCTCAAAATCGTGAAACGTTTTTGATTAAGCATTTTCTCAAAGCATATTTTCCAACGCAAGTATTTCTACCGAAATTGTACTGTTAAGAAATTTCATTCCCTACCCTCTTGAAGTTTTATTGAAGTTGTAGTCTTGTTTGGGTTCCAAAAAAAAAGAAAACCTATTTTTTAAAATTCTTAAAAACGTAGTAGATCTATGATAATAGACGCATGTTACCTTATGACTACATTTTCTCAATTAACTAAACTAAACTAAACTTCACGGCGCAACAATTATTGTAGGATTGTGGTCTGTGGTGACTAATTCTGCTTTCGTGACTATCCTGATGGGTTATATAACACATGTCATGGTCAAGTGGTCAGTCTGACGTGGAACCCACAGAGTTTATCCTTCAGAGTTATTTAATTCGCCAATGTCGCTTGATACTTATTTTCTCGACTCCAAAAGGATGAAAGGTTGAGTGAACTTTTCCCAAATCTGGATACGAACCTCGGACATTCAGCGTGGCAGTGCAGTGCGTAAATGCCTTATCGTCACAGAAAATGATAAAAAAGTTCGGTTTCATTGAATCTGAATGGAGATACCTGAAAATTGTATGCATGTACAGATGAAAAGTACTTACTAATTGTGATAGAAAGTAGCCTGTTTGGATTTGAGAACAATTTTAATTAGAGAAAATGCATCACGAAAATCATTATTACTTTTCCTTTTATAACATTTTTGAATCCATTAAATTTTTAGTTTGTAGATATTCATCCATTTTTCCGTGAATACACAATGGTATTCACTTTCACAATTGAGCTATTTATCTATGGAATTAAATTCCCAAGAATTTGACACAAGTAGACATGACCTGCAGCGACGGTAACAGATGCTAACACAACTGCCAATTGTGTAAGATCAGTAATAAGAATTTCCTTCTCAGTGATAAATTGTACGTGATTCGTATATTAAGTAGATAACAACGACTGTTTCTACTGTTGCCTTTAAAACTATCGCAAGATAAAAAGTTTTTTAAGAGGAAAAGTAATATTAAAAACAAAATGTAACATGTTGAAAAAATTACGAACAATAACAAAACATAGTCAAAAGAGTTAGATTCGAAACCTGTGAGGTATCTTTGATAACTGTAGAGAAATACGTGTTTTGAATATATTCTAAATAAATGTGACAATTTCACATAATTTTCAATAACAGTATTTTAAATTGCTACATTTCTTTAACTTCCTGAAGCGCGTATATATCATAGAAAGATATTTACCTACAGGTACTTAATAGCCTTCAATACGGAGATCATGAGGTAATGATTAATTCAGAATAATGCAAAAGTTTCAAAATAATGAACTACCAAACATAAAACTTGTTTTTATCTAAGAGTTAAAAACAAGAGGCTTTGATTACGGCAAACCTATCAACGACATATTCTGATAATTCTAGTGAATTGCTTTTTAGAATTAAGACTTTAATTCTGTGTTAGAATTGATTAAAACAAATGAATCCTATCCAAAATAATCTAGAGATTTGCTAGAAATTTAGTTCAGTATAATTGAATTCAATTTAAAGGATAAAAAGGGCTCATTTAGCGGCGTAGCAATTCAAAAGGTATGGAGGTGCTCAAGTAGTTATTTTTAAATAAATTGAACAAAGGGATTATTAATAGTTAATAAAATATTTATGATAATAAATAATCGTTTAAACTAATTAGTAATACCATAATCACAAAATCAATATTTTAATTATTTTAGATAGAAAATTTGAGATGGTAGATTACTATTATCAAATTAATGAGACAGTGGGTATTCAGCGTGGGTAGGGGGGGGGGGGAGATCATGAGGTAATGATTAATTCAGAATAATGCAAAAATTTCAAAATGAATTACCAAATGTAAAACTTGTTTTTAACTAAGAGTTAAAAACAAGAGGCTTTGATTACGGCAAACCTATCAGCGACATATTCTGATAATTCTAGTGAATTGCTTTTTAGAATTAAGACTTTAATTCTGTATTAGAATTGATTAAAACAAATGAATCCTATCCAAAATAATCTAGAGATTTTCTAGGAATTTAGTTCAGTGTAATTGAATTCAATTTAAAGGATAAAAAGGGCTCATTTAGCGGCGTAGCAATTCAAAAGGTATGGGGAGTACTCAAGTAGCTATTTTTAAATAAATTGAACAAAATGATAATTAAAAACTAATAAAATATTTATGATAATAAACAATCATTTAAACTAATTATTAATACCATGATCACAAAATCAATATTTTAATATTTTAGATAAAGGATTTGAGATACTGAATTCTGTAGATTACGATTATCAGATTAATGCGACAATGGGTATTCGGCGTGGGTAGGGGGGACAGTGTCCTCCTTGTATAATAATAAGTTTTCGCAGAAAATGAACACTCCTGGAGTATCGGTGATTGCAAACATTAAATCTCATGAAATTATTGCAGGGGTTGTGATTCACCATGCCAGCGGGTAACTTGACACCGCTATATTCGAACAGTTATCTTCACCTTATTTAATTGCAAAAAATTGCTGCAAATGCAATAATTAAGTAACGCGAATATTACTACAGTGATACCTTGGTTTTCGTCAATAATTCGTCCGAAAACAATCGGCGAAATCCGAAACCGAGTCAATTATATCCATATGAATCTACGGAAATCCAATTAATTCGTTCTAAACACTGCAAAATACGTATCAAAACCACATTTTATACAGAATAAGTATAGCATTTAATACTAAAAACAATAAGAAATTAATACAGTGTTCTTAGCGTATGGTATCAAGGCACTGTGTCTGGGGTCACTTCCCTATTTGGTCTTTTGGTAGTAGGACTAGCTTTAGAGTTAAGGGAACTTATTTCGCTCAATAAAGCTTTCCAAAATGGTCTGTTTCTGCCGCCTCTTCAAGATTTGCCTAAAATGGGGTAAGACATTATTATTAAACAAATTACTTACAAGAAATTTTCTTTTGTTCCATAAGTCCACTCGCAATCAATAAAAAAAGGACAAAAATACACAGGGAATAAACGAAATCCGAGGCAACCGACGAAAACAGAAACAAATTTTTCGCGGAAAAAATCGACGAAAACCGAAACCGATGATAACCGAAGTCAACGAAAACCGAGGTATTACTTTATATTCAAAAACAGTAAGCGACAAGTGACCCGCTGTCGCGCGAGTTTTCCATTACTCTTATGGATTTAAATTTGAAGAAAAGGGAAAATGTGTTTTGAAAATCTACATCAAATATGGGTATGCAGCCTTTTGCTACTAACAAGGCTTTAACCTTTTTTTTTTCTAGTCCGTCTTTCTTTTTATAAAACAACTATTTGGATGGTATTATCTTCACGTTGAGCCTGGTGGTTTGCTGGAAAGTTTCTAAATTTGTGTTTGTGTGCAAGGCCGTAGCAGGTGGACCAACAGGGTTTGATCCACCCTTGAAATTTCTGTCAGCATAACTATAAAGATGCCATTAGCTATCAGTCAAGATTCGAAAATCAATTACAGTCAAGATTCAAAAATCAAAATTCTACGCTAGCATCTCTTTGTTGTTTGATTTCGTTAGAATGTTGAAAAAATAAATGCATTTTCTAAGAAATCTTTAAAATTCATTCGATGTTTTTAAAAATGGGACTCTGTAAAAGTAAAATATCAAAATTTCTACAACAGTTTGATACAGATCGTCAGACTTGTTTAGCCCAAATTCTTGAAAAATGCAATGAAAGTCATTTAAAATATCTACAAATTTATCTTTTCCGATCGAGATATGCCAGTGGGAAACATTTTGAGAAATTAAACATTTGAAAACATATGTACAAAATTTCAAACATTAACTTGGTTGATACCAACGTCAAAATACGTCACCGAAGAAGTATTTGAATGAGATTATAATTTTATTTGCAATGAAAAAGACTTAAATTTTCTTTTGTAATTATATTAAATTGATTTATTTGAATTCACAATAAAACTTAATAAAGACTCTTGCCTCTACTCAGTTAGTAAAAAACAAATCTGAAATAAGACAAGAATAAAATTCTAGGCCCCAAATCTTCCTCGGAAATATTTTTCTGGCTACGGTCTTGTTTGTGTGATATGTTTAATCTCCTGATCCATGGCTTTTTTCCACATGTCAACTTCAGAGGGTTGCCGGGCAACTTTTACCGTCACTGAATCCTTTCCTTCTAATTACTTTATCTCTTGTGCATTATATAAGTAATAATCTTCCAGATGTTTTGAAGGTTTGATTGTCTGGATCTTCTACAACTTTCGATTTCACAGGCTGGATTACTGATTACAGCTTCAACTTAGGGATAAAAGATCTTAAGACTTCTCGTATGTTTTTGATTGATTTGCCTGATTCTTCATTTTTGACTATAGATTGTAATTGCTGAAATATGCTTTTCAAATGCATGTGTTATGCATTTTTCAAATAGTTTTTATCATCTTTCACTTTATTATATGGTAAAGATTTGTTACAGTTTTCTGGATGTGTTGGAAAGTGGTTCACAATCTATGCTTAACGCATGATTTTTCTTTCTTGTTTTAGACATAACATAGGAGAGTGTAGTAACTGCTGTAATCTGTTATAAGAGTCCTGCTCGCCTCTAATAATCTGAAATTTGCGTTAGAATACAAACTGGCGATAATGATGAATGTGTATTTTAAAATGCTGTTTCTCGTTTCTCGAAACGTGTTTTTTCAAATTCGTTCCTAATATCCGCAACGCCTCATATGTATTCATTTATAAATGTTTTGTCTTATACAGTAGATTTCCGTTACAACGAATTCCATTACAACGAAAAATCCCGTTACTACACTATTTGACAAGTCCCTTTTTCAAATTGCATTAACCCCAATGTATTAAAAATTCCTATTTAGCGAAGTACATTTTATTAAGAATTCCGTTACAACGAAAAATCTAAATCGAGCTCATTTTTTCTTTCAATTGCTTAGCACAAATGAAATATTTTTCGAATGGAATGCAGAAGATACAGTGTAGCATTGTTTCTCATCAACAGAATGTTCCAGAGATGGTATTTTCTCACATTCATTCGTTACACACGTTTTTGTTATCGTCAACTTACAGATTCCCGTGTACAAACAAAAATCACAGATTTTCTGCAATAATGTACTATTATATGAAAATGAGTCCTTAATTTTGCATTTTTAATATTGAATTTTATTTCACTAACTTTTCCTATGTTAATTTAACTAGTCTTCCATTAAAATCCTCTACATTGAGATGTAAATCTATCATACACATTAAATTTACGTATATAATGCATTAGATAAAGTAGGAGTTTCTCCCGTTTTTTTCCCTATTACGAAATATCTTAGAGGTCCCGTGGAGTTCGTTGTAACGAGAATCTACTGTATACCATAAACAGGTGTTACTTGGACGTGCAAGAAAACAGTTTTAAATGAGTTCCTTCATCGACTGTGTTGAAAGTACTAACATAATTTAACAATACTCGGTAAATCACACCAATAACCTCAACACAGTATACCCAGCCATTTGATATCTTTTTCCCCTTTTGGCGGGTCCAAGTTACTCGTATCCCAATTTAAAGTACATGATTCGTAGAATAAAACATAAAAATAAACAATAATATCTGTGCATGTTAATCATGCTACACTGTTAAAAATTTGCAGCAAACTGTCCAGTCATTCGACCGTTTTTATAGAAAACGATTACATAACCGTAATTTAACTCTATTCTGACCATATTATTGCCTATATCATGGTCAAAATAGAGTTAAATTGCGGTTATGTAACCATTTTCTGTAAAAACGGTCGAATGATTGGACAGTTTGCTGCAAATTTTTAACAGTGTATATTAGTGTATGCAGTAGTCCAGATAATTTAAACTTTTTATAAATATTAAAGTATTAGATATATAATACAACATTTATTATTAATTAACATAAAAATTCTTCGGATTGTACCGATAAAAAATCATTTTGATAAAGATTCAAGTTCCGATGACTTATTTCTTAAGAGTCAAGCATTTAAAAATATGAAAAATTTTGAGCAATTGATTTATTTTTTAAATATCGGAAAAAGTTCTAATATACAAGATTGATTAGACAACCCAGTTTTAAAATGATATTATCGAAAAAATGTCCTCTAGAAAAATTTCTTTCAGAAAAAAAAAAAAATCTTTTTGGATTAAGGACTATCTGAATCAGAATCTGAATCAGGATTTTCTTATATGTGAGTGAATGACAGATACTAAAAGGCAATCTTTTTTTAACTGGACATTTTTTCTTGAAACTGGAATGCCGTATACACTTACAATTTTCGATCTATTCCAACCAAAACAGAAAAATAGAAAATTCCATGCGATATAAAGATTGCAAAAAATATATATTATTATTATTATTATTATTATTATTATTATTATCGAGTCCGGAGTGTTATGAATTATTAACTTCTACAGTATTATCTTCATCTTGTAATAGGATAGGAATATTCCTTGTGATATTTTATTCAAATCATAATTATTCTGTGTATGATCAGCCCTGTTTTAAATTGTGAAAAAGAGATAAGCAAAGATAAGCAGATTTCCCTTTATTAACTAGACAAATGGGTTATTCTGCATAAAATGTTACTTTATGAGCGTAAAAATTTTATTAAAATATTGAAACAAAAAATTTATATTCATATTCAAAGTTCCTTTTCCAACCCTTTTGCAGATTTATGTAGGTAGTTGTATAATCTTTTCTTTATATGGCGCTTAATTTATTTTATAAATATATAGATGTTACTTTCTTTAATAATATTGTAATAATGGGGGTTACATCTAAGGCGTACACAAATACGCAATTTTTGTTTCATAATGCCATGCTTATTTTAGGGTAGGATAAGGATATGCATCTTGAGATATATATATGTACAGTGGTGGCAAAAAGTGTGGACATTTTTTGAAAGTTTCATGTTTTTCAAATTTGTGTGCTTGTAGAATATATTAATTTTCAATTAAATACAAACGTTTATATATCAAATTGAATTTAATTTTATGTAGAATTTAATAATAAAAACAGTATTACAATATTTGTATTACAAAAAATGTTATGCAACTAATAGTAAGATCTATCTTAGATTTGCATTTTTTTAAAGTGATACTTACACAATCAATACTTAGTAGGATAACCCTTATTTTTTAAGACAGCTTCACAGTGTTTTTTCATCGAGTGAACGAGTGTTTGGAGTTCATCTTTCGAAATCACATGGTGCCAAGAATCAATTATAGCTTCAATAAGTTGTCTTTTATTGGATGGACGTTTTTTTCGTACAAGAATTTTCCAACTTCGCCACAAATTTTCAATTGGATTGAGATCAGGACTGTTTAATGGCCATGGTAATAGATCTATGCCTTTATTTTGAAACCATGCTTTGCATATTTTTGCTGTGTGGCATGGAGCTGAATCCTGCTGAAAAATAAATGGTGCGTTGTTGGGGAAGATATCCCTGATGGAAGGTATCAATTTTGGTTCCAGGACAGTTTCGATGTTTTTTTTGGCATTCAGGATGCCATCAATCACTTGAATTCAGCCCACACCATCTGCAGACATACATGCCCAAATCATGGCATTTGTTGGGTTTTTTGTAGTTGCTTCAATGCAATCAGGATGAAGTGCTTCTCCTACTCTACGTCTCACGTATTTTCTACCATCACTACCAAAGAGCGATATTTTACTCTCATCGCTCCAGATTACTTGCTTCCATTGATTTTCTGACCATTTAATGTGTTCTTTTGCCCACTTAACTCGTTTTTCGCTTTGCTTTTGATTTAAATGTGGTTTTTTCCTTGGAATTCTAGCTTGTAGTCCAAATCCTGATAACCTTCTTCTTATTGTTCTTGAACTTACTGCAATACCCGCTGCATTCATTTCACATCTAATGGCATCTGATGAAATTTTTCTATCTTGAAGGCATAGCCGTTTAATTTTTCTATCGGCAGTAGCACTTGTGCATTTTTTTCGGCCTGATTTTGCCTTATTTTCCACTGATTTCGTTTTTTCATAACGTAAACAGAACTTTCGTACACCAGAACACGTCACTGAACCACCAACTTGTCTTGCAATTTCAGCATAAGAGAGGCCATTTTCTCTCCATATGACAATTCGGCTTCTTTTTGTAGATGTCCAATTAGTTCTTCTTGTTTATGAAATTGTTTAAAATTAGTTTAATTAAAAAAAAGGACTTTAAATATTTAAAAACAGCAATACTCTATTTAATTGTACTAGTATGCATCATTCCGCAAAATATTTCCACAACAATAACTCTTTTACCATCCAAATAACCTAAACTATAGTTACAGACATTTGATTGGTCCTCAGAACAGTGTTTTTGATTGGCTAGTATGCTTTTATTACAAAACACGTCCTTATTCAAAACGATTTGTGTTTGTTTGTTCTACTAAAATGAGCATAACTTTTTTGTAATACAGATATTGTAATACTGTTTTTATTATTAAATTCTACATTAAATTACCTTCAATTTGATATATAAACGTTTGTATTTAAGTGAAAATTAATATATTCTACAAGCACACAAATTTGAAAAACATGAAACTTTCAAAAAATGTCCAAACTTTTGGCCATTACTGTATATTATATATATATAAGCCTCATGCACACTGTTAAAAATTTGCAGCAAACAGTCCAGTCATTCGACCGTTTTATAGAAAACGGTTACATAACCGTAATTTAACTTTATTCTGACCATTATATGGATAATAGCATGATCAGAATAGTTAAATTACGGTTATGTAACAGTTTTCTATAAAAACGGTCGAATAACTGGACAGTTTGCTGCAAATTTTTATCAGTGTATGTGAATTAATTTTTTTTTTTTATTAAATAAATTATGCTTATTTTTAAAATCGAAAACGGGGGATACCTAAAGTTCATGGCCTTTTTTCAGTTCAGTGAGAATACTTCAAACTTGTACCGTTGATTTTTGAAAGTGAGGCCAGTACATTTTTGTCATTGCTAGACATTGAATGGTTTGCATTTGAATGGCCTTAAAAATATCCGTAGAATATATATTTTTAAATATTTTTTAAATCTATCAGACTTACTTTATATTTTTTTCTGGTCTTATTTTCTGTAAATTTAATATTCAATAATGGTTATCCGTGTTAGCTGAAAAAAAAAACATGGTTTTGGTATTCGCCAATCAACTTGTCCCTCAGATCTAAAATCTCAGAAATTAGACTATGGTTCAAAAGTGACTAATTTAGTAGTTAACATTATAAATTTCAACCCTTTTTAGCATACTAAACTAATTACTACTTAATGACTGATTTATTAATTAACATACTAAATTTTGGCCTTTTCAACACACCACATAAATTTACGACCATTTAATGATTGATTTAGTAATCATACTAGAATTTTAACCCCTTTTAAAGTGTTGTGGGGTTTGGGGTTCTTTCTAAAACACAACTTACTTAAACTTAAAAAGCTCATTTATTACTCAATCTTCACTTGACAATTAAATATTTAGAAAAAAATAAGTATACCCTGATTAGCTCCACTGAAATCTGTTGCCATGGAAAAGGTAGCAAATTATATTAAACTAATCAAAATATCAAAACTTAAGAATCCGAATAGGTTAATACAACAATGATAATTTTGAACTCATCATTTTAAGACAATATTAAATGTAGTAAGGGGCAACAGATTTCTAAATCAAGTAGCATACTGGATTGCATAAAGAACACCCAACTCCACTCCAACCCGATCAAGCTCAAATCTCCATACACATTAAATTAACAAAAGTGTAATCATCATATAATTTGGAAAAATGCAGACAACCTGAAATTCCTCCAATATGAGGACCAAAAGGGGAAAGAGTTAAATCCGTTAATAGAATAGGGATATGATGATGTACTATAATTTTAGAACAACCATAGAGATTCTGAACAAGATCCGATCGGTTAACCAAGAATCGTATAGTGGTGTATAATGACTGGATATTATTATTTTTTTTTTTTTTTTTTTTTTTTTTTTTTACTTTTTAAAATAAAACAATTTTGGTGTATATTTTAGAAAAACAATTTTTCTGAAAGAGGAGAGTTAAAGCTTAATTTAACATTTTATGAAATTAAATTTAATATTACTGTTTCACTTATTAATCTATCCATCCTTAAATCAAGATCAAAAATACGATTGTATAACATTGAGTGAACTTCAATTTATGTTCATTAAAACAGTCAGTTATGAATTTAAACTTAAGAAATTTTAAAGTCCTAATTTAATAAAGTTGAATTTTCTCTCCCTTTTTTTTTTTTTTTTTTAATTAATCACAGAAAGGTTAGGCCATTCTTATAGGTCTACTGTGAATATAAAAAATTAATTATTTAGAGATTTATACAAAGAAAAACATACCATCTTTGATAATAAACAAAAAAAAAACACAATTTATTTGAACATTTAAAATAATGAAGCAACTAAGTTATCAAAAATAATCTTAATAAAACAATATAACAGCTGATCTTTTAAGTTGAAACCACTCACTGGTTACTTTTAAATTACACATCATATTTTTAAAATTACCATCATATTACCATTTAATGGTCGTTCAAACATACAAACATTATATATTAACTAACAGACTATTTCTGTTCATAATGTTTATTCTTATTGAAATTATCCAAAGATATTCATTTCACTTTTAAACTCTGGTATAGCAAACATTTTTTTTTTTTTTTTTTTTTAAAGAGGTACAAATAAATAAAAAGAAAAACTATGCAAATAGTACTTACAACAGGTAGAGAGTTCTACAATTTTAGTCAATGGGCACTTAGGAGCATTTCCTCCTTTTTCAAAATCTGATGAAGCACTTAAGCTGGAGTATTCAGGCTGGGGAAAAATTCAGACGTGGTTTCAAGCTAACATTCATCAATCCTCTCATCTTACTGCATCACTTGCCATCAACTACTAGGTCCATCATCTAGTCCGGAGGGGAAAATCGTTCTACGGTCCAGAACTTCACCGTCGGAGTCAGTAATTTCACCTTCCTGAAGCATGTGTTTTATTCGAAGATAGCCATCACCGTAACTCAGAACACTACGACTTCTAACGACCGGTTTAGTTCAATATCTATGATCACTTCTGATGGTTAAGAAGTCATAATCTTGGAGCGCCACTACACCAAAAAAAAATAGGCTACACATATCTTCTTCTTAATTTCTCGTTAACAGTTATAGATCCGCAATTCGAAAATGCCCTTATAGCCTCTTTTCATCATAACATCATGATTTAGGATGGTTAATGTAGGGCCATCAATGCCCCACTCTCAAAAAAAAAATCTTCCAGAAACCTGTCCGCCTTCAACAACTTCGCGATCCAGCCCACAGGCCAATCTTCGAGCCCCGTAATAAGTCGAATTTTTTTTTTTACGAGTCAAACGACAGGTCTCTTGGCCAAGCAACAAGTGTCGTAAACATTCATTCTCCCGCGCTGCTTGAAAAACGGGACCGATCCACTCTGCCAGGGGTACGGGAATGGAAACAAAAGGAAAAATGGACTCATCGTGAAGACTACAGCTTGCCGCTCCACTCTGCCGGCCGCTTCATGGGGGAAGGAAACCATGCATCACCCCCATGGCGTGTGCTGAAGGGGGGTCCTGTTAGCCTCTGTTTACATGGGCGCCAGCTATCCGCCTGATAGCAGAGCCAATTGAAGCCTGACGTAAACTTACAAAGCCTAATTGCGTGTATAGTACACTCATAAGATAACGTAATTCTTATACAGGGCGGTCGGTCATTCTTATATCAAAGTCAGACTAGATGACTCCAAATTTTCCACCTGTGCAGTCTACTGACAAAACATCCCTCCCTTGCTGTCTGCTTTTCGTATTTGAAAAACAGGAAGCTACGTTAGACTATAAACGTTGAAATTACTTTGCAAAAAGAAAAAGAAAGAAGAAAAAATAAAAACTGATTTTATTATAATTATTACAATTACTTTTATTTATTTAAATTTTTATTAGAAACAGAAAAAAAGAGTGCTTTTAAATAAATGTTGAGAAAGTGATTTAAATAATTAATGTAGATTAAAAAAAAAAATTTGTTGAAACCAACCGTAACAAGATTGCTCCCCCCGGCTAATTAAAAAAAAAATTTTTTTGAGAAAACAAATTATTTTTTTGAAAGGTAACTTGGTACCACATGGCATGCTGGGACCTCAACACTGAAAAAACTGACCCACAAACACAGATCATACATCGATCCGGGACGGGATCCAGAGAGTTCACCGCTGAAATACCACCCTGACAATATATTCCGGATATATACAACCAGAGCTCGCACATCCGTAGAAACCATTACCTAAAATATTACCTGAAACATGACCATAAAAGAGTACTACCAGAGGAGGGACCACAAGGCTGATTTTACCACTAAAATGACCAAGATATTTTCTGCACCTGTAAAAGAACACATGTTCCACCTGATTGTGAAATCTCACTTTCCTACTACTGTCATTCCTACGCATAACTGCATCCTTCCTGAGACTTCTGGCAACAGAACTGTAAATAATACATAAATTGAATTTTGAAAAAAAAAATTAGCCGAAAAAGAAGAGAAGTGCCCACTGATTAATTGTCACTATACTGCTTATATACATAACTTCAATAATTGGCATCACAGTATATTACAACACTATCTATTAATGTAAATAAGTACTAGTAATATCATAGTTACAACACTGTAAATGTCAATGAAATTTGTAAAACACATATTAATTCTATTATACAAAAATACACAAGAGCAACTGGTGACACACAAAAAAAATATATACATATACATCTGTAAGACACAAATTATGGTATCACAGACCATGTTAGAGAATTACGCACACAATTGTAACAATTTTATATGAGAACACATGTTTGTTTTCGAACACAGTCTAATGATTCGGGATATTATGTAGATTTTACAAATGCACGTACAAGTAATGTGCATGGGAAAGAGTATCTCTGCCTCTGTGCTACTTATAGCAAAAAGCAGTTTCGGGCCTTTTGGGCACTACAGGGAAAACATTCCACAAAATAAAATAAAAAACAGGGGTGGTGACATATATCACCAGGAAGGAAAACACACATTCCACAAAAATAGGAAGTAGAATAAATAAAATAGTTAATTTTAGCACTTTTAGCCACACACAACAACATACAGGCATGTACATGAGACAGTATGTACTAGAAAAAGAAAAAGGGCCCACACTCCTTAAAGTTTAAGCTCAAATAAAACCACAAACTGTATAGTAAATAATAAATCTATCTAGTTAAAATGTAGAAATTAAAGTAAACACATACTTAAAAAGTTATATACAAAACACTGATGCATTAAAAAAAACTGAACTAAACAGATCTACCTCGGCAAAAGGGCATACAAAACACAACATCCTAAAAAAATTTTAAAGTAACAAAAATTACATTCGTTTCTTTTTTTTTTTTTGCAAAAATATACCCAAAATCTACGAAAACGGGGTGCGGACGGGTATATACCACATAATCTACCATAAAACAGACAAAAACCTTAAGTATAGGCATAAAAAGGGTTAAAAATGCCTACATGAGAGTATCAACACACAACCAAAACAAACCTTTAATACGCTAGAAAAACTAAGTTCCGTTTTAAAAATGTCAAAAAAAAATAATTAAATATACATACACATTAACTAAACTATAAATAAATACAAATAAACAAGGTAAAATTGAATAAAAATGCTTGAATAACGAAAAAAGGTAGTTAGTATTTATAACTCGGACGGTCTCTTCTATCCCGTAGCGAATAGTCGGTTCTAGAAATCGATATTGAACGACTACTTCTATTCGATTTAGCAGCTGGACGAATCGATGAACGAGACCTGCGCGAATCGCTGTGCTCAGCAGTTGAACTGCTTTCTGCCGTGGCTGAATTTTTACCTACGCGCATTTCACTGCCTTCTGCCGTTGCTAAATTTTTATTTACGCACATCTCGTTATTCTCTGCCGCTGCAATCTCCGGAGAAATGGGAGGTGGGGGAGAGGGATTTATGATTTCAGTCGCGTCGCTGTCTGTTTCCTCCACTTCCGGCGCTACCGGAGTTTCGTTATTGTTGACGTTCACTACTGCTGGTGCGCGGTTACTATCATATGGTGCCCAGGGAAGGAATCGGTTGCGTTTACACCTGCGTACAGGAGGAGAATCGCGCGGTTGGTGTGGTGAATCGATGGTCACGTTTTCAGTCGATCCCAGGCCAATTGTTTGTTTTGGTTCACTGGACCAGATGGAGAGTCTGTCTTTGAAGGAAGACAACCTGTCAACATGGACAACCTGACAATTTTTGGGATTAGCAACTAGCGCTATTTTAAAATTAACCTCATTTAGCTTCTCAATTATAGTAAAAGGACCATTATTTTGCTTGCTTAATTTTTTTGTATTACCAGGGGCGACTGTGGGTGTAAATAACCACACAAGATCTCCTATTTTAAAATTTTTATCAACAGCTGTCCTTTCACGGTATTTTTCCTGCTGCTCAGAAACTTTAATTAAATTACTATGTACTTCAGTGTACACTTTTTGGAGAGCTGGGATTAACAGTTTGCAAAAAGAGGGTGCATCATTATAATTAAAAGAAGGTGGTTGAGAAAAGAGATTATATGGTAGATTCATATTTCTGCCATACATAACTGCAGCTGGGCTAAGTTTAGTTGAAGAGTGGACAGCTGAACGCATAGCTAGTAGTGCAAATTTTAGTTTTGTGTCCCAGTCAGATTGATTTTGGTTGACTATGTGACAAAGTGCATTTTTAAGAGTACGATTCTGTCTCTCCACTTGCGAGTTGCCAGCCGGGTGATAAGATGAGGTCTTAATATGATTAATACCAAACATTTTATATACGTGCTCTATCGCATCTGAAATTAGATTCTTCGCATTGTCCGTCGTAATAAAACAGGGCGCTCCGTAGCGTGAGATGAAATCAGCTAAAGTGTCCGCAATGACATCTGAAGTGGTTGAACTAACCGCATATGCTTCTGGCCACTTAGTAAATGAATCTATATATGCGACAATATACTTATTTCCCGAAAAAGTTTGCGGTAAGGGTCCAATGAGATCCAAATGAACCTTGTTCATGGGAAACTGGGGTGTCGGCATACGTTGCAGAGGGGCGAGCTGGTTCGCTCTATAAGCTCTCTTCTGCTGGCAACTAATACATGACTCCACTAGATGCTTGACATCTGACGACATTCCTGGCCAATAGAAGTGCTCACGAATGCGATCAATGGTCTTTTGAAAGGCTTGATGACAAGCCGCTAGGGACTCATGTGTTAGTGCAAAAACTTGAGTAACCAATTCTTTTGGCACGACTAACTTTACAGATTTATTCAAAATAGCTGACTCCCTTGTATCCTCACAAACTAAAATGTCATCTCTAAAAAAAAATTTCATGTATTTAGGAGCAATTTCTACACCTTGGTCTAGTTTTCTTGCAATCTCGCAGCATTTCTTGTCTGATTTTTGTAATTCACCAATTTTTTCAAGTAGATTAGAATGAGGCATACAAGTAACTTCCTTTTCGACTTGTATACAAAAATTACAATTAACAGTATCATTGGAGTTATCATTGTTGACATACCTCGAAAGGAAATCTGCGACACTGTTACACTTACCTTTAACAAACTTGATTGTAAAATTAAAGTCTGAGAGAGTGCAGATCCATTTAGCCATGCGAGATGTAGGGTCGTGAATTTTTAACATAAATGTTAGAGGCGCATGGTCTGTATAGATGAAAAAATGGGTATTAGCAATGTAACATTTGAAGTGGGCAGTAGCCCAAACTAAAGCTAGTAATTCCCTTTCAGTGGTGGAGTAGCGGGTCTCAGCATCTTTCAATTTTCTGCTGGCAAAGGCAACAGGATGGAGCATGTTATTTTCATCTAATTGTGATAACACTGCCCCTAATGCTTCGCCACTGGCATCAGTATATAAATGGAATTCTTTCTCAAAATCAGGGAGTGCAAGACATGGTTTTGAAATAAGAGCCATTTTAAGGTCTTCAAATTCTTTCTGTGCATCTTCATTCCACGAAAATTTTCCTGTCTCTTTCGTTAAGTTGATTAGATTTTTAGCTCTCTTAGTAAAATCTGGTATAAATCTCCTATAGAAAGATAGAGTTCCAATAAATGACCTAACAGCCTTTCGGGTAGTTGGAGGTTTAAAATTTTCTATTACGGCAATATTTTTATTGATAGGTGATACTTGGCCACTACAAATCTCAAAACCTAGATATTGTATTTTATTCGAAAGGAAAGTGCATTTACTGGGCTTAAGTTTAAGTTTATGCAGTCTTAACCTTTCAAAGACCATGCTAAGCTTCTCAAAATGAGAATTAACATCACTGGAGGCAATTACAATGTCGTCGATATAAACAAGAATTCCAAGATTGCCTAAATCACCGAAAATAGCATTCATAAGTCTTTGGAAACTGTTACCTGAATTTGAGAGCCCAAAACAGTTACGGGTCCACTCAAAAAGTCCTTTGTGGGTGATTATAGCAGTTTTATGCCTATCCTCTGGGCGAATAACCTGTTGAAAAAAACCACTAGTTAAATCTAGCGTTGAAAAAAATTTAGCCCCACTTAAAGCATCAACAGAGTCGGTAATGTTAGGTATTGGATAAGCATCCTTAACAAGATTTTTATTTAGTCTTCTGTAGTCAACAGCAAGTCGATAAAAACCGTCTGATTTCCGAACCAGAATAACCGGAGAAGCAAATTCAGACATGGAAGGGGAAATTATATCCGCCTTTAACAAAGTATTAAGTTGGTCTTCCATTTCTTGACGTAATTTGTAGGGGACTCTATAAGCTTTGCCTTTTACTGGTTTATTTGAAGTTAAGTTAATTTCATGCGGGATTGTATCACAGCCGGGTAAATCTAAGACCGATGCTGCAAATACATCTTTGTTTTTGTCTAGAAAATTTTGCATTTTAAGTTTTAATGGGGGTTCTAAATGATCTAAATTAATTTCAGAGCTCCAAGTGAGATCAGCGTGATCAAAGTCACCAATTGGAGGGGCCAAATTTATATTATAGGTTAATTTATTATCAGTTACGGGTATATTTGACTGGTCTACACATTTTTGAATTTTGGCAACAAAGGTTCCTTTATTTAAATGAATACTATTGTCTGAAAAATTTGCAAATGAGATATATAGGCCATGTTCTTTAGTGCAAATGGCTCTGGAGGTAAGGAGACCTTGATTTAAATTTTTCGCCAAAGGTTCTAACATAACAATATCATTTTCCTTAATAAAATTTTCCTTATAACTTTTAACCTGGGCTAACATTTTTGACTGCGGGGGAATTGAAATTTTGCTACATAACACAGCGAAACTTATATTTTTATTTTTATTGGTTTTATCACTACTTCTATCTTCATTGCTCTCCTCCTCGACTTCAGGTACCTTATCCTCTATACTTACCAAATCTTCACTTTCATCAATATTATAAATTTCAGTAGTCTCTTCAGCTAAATTACCCTGAGTTACCTGACTCGCTGCTGAAAGAATGTTGTCGACACTTTGAATACTTGAAAAATTTTCAGTGTTATTACCCTCAGAGCTACCGCCTGATGTTGTTTGCATGCAAAAGTTCTGCGCAACACTTTCAACTTCCTTATCTGACTCAGTTTGAATGACTATCTCAACATCTTTTCCCATATTACTCAACTGCGGGTCCTGAACTACCATATTTTCACTACTATGATTCCCATTTTCAATATTAACTGAGTCATGAACTTTCTCACATGCACAATTTTCAGGAGGGCTATTGGCATTACTACTTTTTGAATTCTCCCCTACTTTGTTGACACATTTTATATTTACAAAATTATTTTTAACACAATCATTATTTATACAATTATTATTAGAATTTACACTATATACAGAGTTAGAAATATTTACAGAATTAGTAGCAAGACAAGTATTACACCCTGAAGTATTACTTGGGGTTTCTACGCTTTGTTTACATTGGCCTGAAACTGGCACTTTAAGAGCGACAGCATTTGTATCACAATTTATACTTGCCCGGTACTCTTTCAAAAATGGCATTCCCAAAATCATATTAAATTCCTCTGCTAATTTACCTTCCACTACATAGAATTCAGCTTGACATTGAACATTATCAAAAACAAATTTTAAAAATACTTTCTTATTTAGGTGAACTTTCTCACCGGTGACAGTCATAATGGGGATATTGCAATTCTCCATTTCAAAATTCTCTAAACAGTTACAATCAGTACCACTCAGGAGATTAATTGCAGAACCCGTGTCACATAATGCATTTAGGCAAACTTTATTTATGTAAATTCTTGCAGTTGGTAATGTATATGATTGGGGCTGAAACATACTATACACAGTTGGGGGGTCCAGGGGCCTGTTGGGGATCGACTTGACCACATCTGATCCGGCCACTAATAGTTTAAAGCCTCACTTTCATTGTTAGCTACTGGGGTGTTATTTACCGCCTGCTCTTCATTTCTGTTCGCAGCTGTGCTCCTATTGTTTTGGTAATAACCACCTCTTCTTCCCCTATATCCGCCTCGCTGATTGTGGTTCCCTCTAGGATTTTCACCTCTGTTTCTATAATTTTGCCCACGGCTCCTGAAATTTTGACCACCTCCCCTTCTAAAATTATAGCCGACAAAATTTAGTGGACAATCTCTGGCATAGTGGCCTTGTACGGAGCACCTATAGCAGGTTACGGGTCTTACCTCTTGGTTTTTCTCCTGTACATCCCTAGCCCTAAGATCAACTAAACTGTCTATCTTAGCTGCTAAAACATCAATTTGAGATTTTAGTTGGTCTATCTCCTTCTTTTGTGAGCTATCTTGCTGAAAAACTGCAGCACAGGGTAGGTTTTGGGTCAAATTAGGGTTGAGAATTTCCTCGCGGTGGTTGTAGAAAGGGTTAATGCTCCTATAAGCCTTTTCCTCAAGAAGCGCAATTTTGAGGACCTCTTCTGGGGATTGTGGATTTCTCGCAATTACCCCCTTTCGCACTTCTGGTGTAAGATTGCTCAACAGCATGGAGTGTAGTAGAGCCGTTCGGCTTTTATCGACTACTTCACCCTGGATACCTTCAATTACAAGGGCTCTTAATGACATATCATATGCCTTGTCATAAAACTCCTGAACACTCATATTGGGTGGCTGTTTAAAATTTAAAAAATGACTGAGGGCAACATCTGGTGTGGCCTGTGAAGTATAACTCTCTTTTAAGATTTTTAATAGCTCATCAGATGTTTTTGCTTTGTGAATTTTTATTCGCCTAGAAGCAGCTCCTGATAATCTAGCTAACAAAACGAATTTTTTCTCCTCCTCATTCCAGTCGAATAATTTGGCAAAACTCTCAAATTTCTCAGAAAAATCTGAGAAGCAGACTGAGCTGGCCTCTCCATTGAATGGGGGAATGTTTGACAAATTATCCACTAAAGCATTTTTTCGCTGAATAGTGGCAATTGCTTCCGAGTGCTTATCAGCCATAGTTAGAGTTAGAAAATGATAAACAAACCAAAAAGAAAATGAAAAAAGGGGGGGGGGGACAACTTAAAAATGAGAAAAAGAGAGGGGAAAGGAAAACCTTATAAATACATAAAACTTAAGTACAGGACTATGCTTTTTGTAAATAAGAAAAGGTTATTCTCACAAGGCATAATTTTGACTGGGAATTGTAGCTTACTAGCACAGAGAGAGAGCCTAGACCTCTTTTTACACTTGAACATATAAATAAAATTTTAATTGCAAAAACACCCAGTTGCTCTTTGATACATAAATACATACAAGTAAAAAAAAATCAATAACCCAGAGACCGAATTGTTACGGCTCCATTTGTTGTGGGGTTTGGGGTTCTTTCTAAAACACAACTTACTTAAACTTAAAAAGCTCATTTATTACTCAATCTTCACTTGACAATTAAATATTTAGAAAAAAATAAGTATACCCTGATTAGCTCCACTGAAATCTGTTGCCATGGAAAAGGTAGCAAATTATATTAAACTAATCAAAATATCAAAACTTAAGAATCCGAATAGGTTAATACAACAATGATAATTTTGAACTCATCATTTTAAGACAATATTAAATGTAGTAAGGGGCAACAGATTTCTAAATCAAGTAGCATACTGGATTGCATAAAGAACACCCAACTCCACTCCAACCCGATCAAGCTCAAATCTCCATACACATTAAATTAACAAAAGTGTAATCATCATATAATTTGGAAAAATGCAGACAACCTGAAATTCCTCCAATATGAGGACCAAAAGGGGAAAGAGTTAAATCCGTTAATAGAATAGGGATATGATGATGTACTATAATTTTAGAACAACCATAGAGATTCTGAACAAGATCCGATCGGTTAACCAAGAATCGTATAGTGGTGTATAATGACTGGATATTTTTTTTTTTTTTTTTACTTTTTAAAATAAAACAATTTTGGTGTATATTTTAGAAAAACAATTTTTCTGAAAGAGGAGAGTTAAAGCTTAATTTAACATTTTATGAAATTAAATTTAATATTACTGTTTCACTTATTAATCTATCCATCCTTAAATCAAGATCAAAAATACGATTGTATAACATTGAGTGAACTTCAATTTATGTTCATTAAAACAGTCAGTTATGAATTTAAACTTAAGAAATTTTAAAGTCCTAATTTAATAAAGTTGAATTTTCTCTCCCTTTTTTTTTTTTTTTTTAATTAATCACAGAAAGGTTAGGCCATTCTTATAGGTCTACTGTGAATATAAAAAATTAATTATTTAGAGATTTATACAAAGAAAAACATACCATCTTTGATAATAAACAAAAAAAAAACACAATTTATTTGAACATTTAAAATAATGAAGCAACTAAGTTATCAAAAATAATCTTAATAAAACAATATAACAGCTGATCTTTTAAGTTGAAACCACTCACTGGTTACTTTTAAA
The DNA here is from genome assembly GCA_963931845.1 of Maratus michaelseni. NCBI lineage: Eukaryota > Metazoa > Arthropoda > Arachnida > Araneae > Salticidae > Maratus > Maratus michaelseni. The sequence continues at coordinate 195,100,910 of OZ007599.1, forward strand.
TTACACATCATATTTTTAAAATTACCATCATATTACCATTTAATGGTCGTTCAAACATACAAACATTATATATTAACTAACAGACTATTTCTGTTCATAATGTTTATTCTTATTGAAATTATCCAAAGATATTCATTTCACTTTTAAACTCTGGTATAGCAAACATTTTTTTTTTTTTTTTTTTTAAAGAGGTACAAATAAATAAAAAGAAAAACTATGCAAATAGTACTTACAACAGGTAGAGAGTTCTACAATTTTAGTCAATGGGCACTTAGGAGCATTTCCTCCTTTTTCAAAATCTGATGAAGCACTTAAGCTGGAGTATTCAGGCTGGGGAAAAATTCAGACGTGGTTTCAAGCTAACATTCATCAATCCTCTCATCTTACTGCATCACTTGCCATCAACTACTAGGTCCATCATCTAGTCCGGAGGGGAAAATCGTTCTACGGTCCAGAACTTCACCGTCGGAGTCAGTAATTTCACCTTCCTGAAGCATGTGTTTTATTCGAAGATAGCCATCACCGTAACTCAGAACACTACGACTTCTAACGACCGGTATAGTTCAATATCTATGATCACTTCTGATGGTTAAGAAGTCATAATCTTGGAGCGCCACTACGCCAAAAAAAAATAGGCTACACATATCTTCTTCTTAATTTCTCGTTAACAGTTATAGATCCGCAATTCGAAAATGCCCTTATAGCCTCTTTTCATCATAACATCATGATTTAGGATGGTTAATGTAGGGCCATCAATGCCCCACTCTCAAAAAAAAAAATCTTCCAGAAACCTGTCCGCCTTCAACAACTTCGCGATCCAGCCCACAGGCCAATCTTCGAGCCCCGTAATAAGTCGAATTTTTTTTTTTACGAGTCAAACGACAGGTCTCTTGGCCAAGCAACAAGTGTCGTAAACATTCATTCTCCCGCGCTGCTTGAAAAACGGGACCGATCCACTCTGCCAGGGGTACGGGAATGGAAACAAAAGGAAAAATGGACTCATCGTGAAGACTACAGCTTGCCGCTCCACTCTGCCGGCCGCTTCATGGGGGAAGGAAACCATGCATCACCCCCATGGCGTGTGCTGAAGGGGGGTCCTGTTAGCCTCTGTTTACATGGGCGCCAGCTATCCGCCTGATAGCAGAGCCAATTGAAGCCTGACGTAAACTTACAAAGCCTAATTGCGTGTATAGTACACTCATAAGATAACGTAATTCTTATACAGGGCGGTCGGTCATTCTTATATCAAAGTCAGACTAGATGACTCCAAATTTTCCACCTGTGCAGTCTACTGACAAAACATCCCTCCCTTGCTGTCTGCTTTTCGTATTTGAAAAACAGGAAGCTACGTTAGACTATAAACGTTGAAATTACTTTGCAAAAAGAAAAAGAAAGAAGAAAAAATAAAAACTGATTTTATTATAATTATTACAATTACTTTTATTTATTTAAATTTTTATTAGAAACAGAAAAAAAGAGTGCTTTTAAATAAATGTTGAGAAAGTGATTTAAATAATTAATGTAGATTAAAAAAAAAAAATTGTTGAAACCAACGTAACAAAAGTACTAAATTTAATATTATTTAGTGATTGATTTAGTATCAGAAAACTAAATTTCTAAAAAATAAACTCTTCTTATAATCTTCTTTAGTAAATTTAAATGTAACAAGTAAGCTTTCATATGCAAAAGCCGTCATCTCATAAATATGATGATCACTGATAAGCAAGAGAATGTACACTATCATTCGAGTATATTACCCATAAATTTTCATGCAGAGAGAGGTTATTACGCTCATTTGCTAAATCCGCTGCTTCTGTAGCGATAACGTGAATTGATATTCCGAATACGTACTAACATTTCACTTATTTTTACCATATGCGTATGTAAGATACGCTTGTGAACATAGGCCAGGATGTTATTTTTCCATTGCCAAATGAATAGTGTAACATTGTAAAATCATGGGATTTCGTGGATGTGAACTAATGCATCTTTATGAAGTTTCTCGATTCTTTGTAAATTACGCCAGTCATTTGTTCAAAGATGAGATACAGGCAGTTTATCAACTAACATCGGAGAATGTGGCATAATTTATGCACTACTTACGTTTATCTTTCGCATATCTGGCTTAATGTATGTATTTTACATCTACTTCACGAGAATATCATGAATTGTGAGTTGAAACGAACATAAGTTTTTCGTCTGGATCCAACGATGTTATAATAGCTCTCGAAATTTAGACTTTTAATTCATTTAAAAGATATATATATATTTTATTTTACTGGAGTTTTTTTAATAAATAAAAATAGTGGCAATTGAGCCGTTCCAATATTGCGGGAGAAAAGGAAGAAAATTTATATTATGTCTTCTTTTATGCCTTTATTCTCGCAATCTTTTACCATATTACATCCGAATTACATAATTTCCAAAGTATAATTTTCGTATAAATAACATTTAAGCTACATTGTAAATATGATTTCCTAATTACATAAAATTTAATAGAATTAGCGTCATATTTTTAGAATAAATGTAGAATATAATTAAATTTATTTTTCCACAAAAAGGTCGAAAGTTTATGTAATTCAAATGTAACACATCGGGCTGCCCCCCAGGTGCTCCCCAGGAAGTCTTTCATTAAATTACCGAAAGGGAGGATACCAATATTTGATCTATTTTATTGTTAAAGGCATTAAAATATAGATAAAATGCTTAAGGGGACAGTGGACATTAAAAACCAAATCCTAGAATTTAGAATGGATTCATTTGAAAATTGGCCAACTAGTTAATGACAAGCTCAAATAGTCATATTCAAAATTTGGTGTTAAAATAATAAAAAGTTTTTAAATTATTCAATTTTTAAATTTAAAATTAAACAAAAAATTATCGTATTGCCCCATGCGCATTTCTTTTGCATAAAATAAGACAATATTTATTTATGAGGTGCTTTTTATATATTAGAATGGAAGTTGGCATGAATTGTCAATGTTCGCTGAATGTATAATAAAAAAAATATTTTTTCATAATTATACCTTGTTTTTTTCTAAAAAAAAGTAGCTATTTTTTTCATATGTGCACATATTTGAACATTAAAATACTCCTGAGATACTTTTTTTTCTGCTAACATTTATTCATTAATATATAGAGGATATAGAGAATAAATTTCAAAAGAATCTGATAATTAGGAATTCGCATGGAACGTTTCAAAAGTTAGAAATGTGCAAAATTTTCACTTTTGATAAAACAGCATTTTAATTTAAAAAACTGTATAAATATGTCGAGTTTTAACAAAAATAAAAGATCATGTGTGTGCAAAGAAGCCTCAGAATTGAAAAATATTTTTTGCATCAGATAAATTTGAGCATCTAGTTTCATAATTCTTCAAATACAAAAAATCAATTTTTCAGTCACATTTCATGATTTTGAATGTCCACTGTCCCCTTAAGTGATACAAAGAGGAACACAAAAGACATATAAAAACCTTTTAATGATCGACATATGTTTCAGCGCTCATATACTTCGCCATTTTCAAGCTATATAACGATAAACAAAAGTATTCTCGCAAATTTTTGAAAATAAACTTGAAAACATAAATCACGAGATCCTATATGTAAAAAAAGCAAGTGCTTGAAATAGTCAACTGTAATGTATGTATATATGATCTCGTGATGTATGTTTTCAAGTTTATTTTCAAAAATTTACGAAAATACTTTTGTTTATCGTTATATCTCTTGAAAATGGTGCCGTATATGAGCGCTGAAACGTATGTCGATCATTAAAAGATTCTTATAAGCCTTTCGTGTTCCTCTTTGTATCACTTAACATTTTATCTATATTTCAATTATAATTAGTGATCTTATTATGTGATTATGTTAAAGACATTTTAAGATCATACAATAATGTTCTTTTCCTATATATCACCTGCTAAAGAATTATATTTTCACCTGTTTCATTAGCGTCTTACTAAAGGTTTTACGGTTCCCCGTCTCAAGCATTACGCGTCCGCCCCCCCCCCCCCACAGGTAAATATTTTAGTAGCACACTCTCTCTTGTATATCTCTACATCAACTGACTGAACTACAACTTAAAATTAAGACTTTAAAATCAAGTAACTTCATTCGACGTTCGATTCTCCGCTTGATTTATATGGCTTTTCTAATTATTATGCTAATGCTATTATGGTCTTACCAACTTTAAACATGATTATTAATACCTATTACCGCACGATTATTTTAACTTCGAGCGATTATACTCATCACATAGTCAAGCCTGGAAGGATTTCTTATTTATTAATTTTATTTTTAATGTAAAAAGACTTAAATCGATGTAATTTGAACTTTGTTAATCAGGGATAGCACAAGTTATCACTTCGTCTTCAATTATTATTATTATTGATGTTGTAAGACTTACATAAAAATGGAGATGGAATGAGTATCGTGAAAACACTACATATACTAACACTAAGTATAACAAGAACGAAAAATCATGCGTCCAGCATAGCTTATGAAACATTTTCCAGCAAATTGAGAATACAGTAACAGAACTAAGTATATGTCTAAGTAAACAATTTGGAAAATCCATAACACATTTGAAAACCGCATTTCAGCAATTGCTACCAATATGTCGAACAAAATAAACGAATTCTTTTGTGCAACCCTATATATGATCTATATAATTACACACACACACACACACACACACACACACACACACACACACACACACACACACACAAACACACACACACACACACACACACATATATATATATATATATATATATATATATATATATATAAGCCACACATTATACTAAAATTTACTTCAATTAGGAAATACATAACACATTTGAAAATTCCTCTTCAACAATTTCCGTTGATAAACGGAAATGTATATGATCCCTGTATACGATCTATAGGATTTATATACACCAATTAATGTGCAAAAAATTAGTTACATTTAAAAACGCGTATTACAACTGAAAACAAGCTATCAGCAATTATTGTTCATAAACAGAACTGTAACCAAATTATTTTGAGTGTCCCTGTAAATGATCGATACATTCTTTGCACAACGTATTCGACAGTAACCGCCTTGTAATACACCTCAGTGCTATGTATCAGCTTTAATATGTTTAAAACAGTGTAACATCCGTAAAATACGCCGCAAATAATTTTTCTTCATAGACCGCAGTGCAACGGAACTCTTTTAAGTATTCCTGTAAACGAACTATAAATGGTACACATTTCATTTTCAATAGTAAACATGCTATAGTAATCCTCATTAACATATATCAACTGCATGACAATCCGAGTATATTTACTCGAGTTAGAGCACGGGAAGACAGACAAACAAACAAACCGAATTCATAAACACTTTTCAACTATGTTGGAAAGTATTAAAAATGTGTAAACCACCGTGATAGTAAAATTTATTTTCTGCAATTAAATTTTCTTCAAACAAAATTAGAAACTTCATCACGTCTCTTGATTTAATGATATTATTTATAAAATTTGTATTTTCAAACCAAATAAGTAACAATAAACATGTTTGTTTCATCTTACTGTGAAATGCATTTAAGGCGATTGTTTCAAAATGCAACGAAAATGCATTTAAAGTTTGCACCAGTGATCGCTTAGAAAATGAATATAATATTTTTTACGGCCGTCACTAAATAGTGTTATTAAACCAAAAGAACTATGCATGAGGCATAGATCATCAAAAGCTTGCCAGCAATAACAAAAATTTATTTAATTTTTTTTTTTCATACAATGAAAGGAAATATCCAAATAAGTAATTTAAAAAAACACATAATTCCGTAAAAATCCAATTTTAGCATTTTCTGTTCATATATGCGGTAATGCGTGCGAATTATGGCATGCAGCCCTGTATATGATCTATAGAATTTATACACACTACTAAATACATTAAAAATTAAATAAGTTTAAAAATGCATACCACAGCTGAAAATTCCCTTCCAGCAACTGTCAGTCATAGTCATTCCTGAAAACGAATTTTTTTGTGAGTCTCTGTAAATGAACGACATTTATTACGTGCTCCTGATCTATAAAATACATGTTGCAGTGTACCTCAGTGCTGTTTTTAATTTAATTATGTTTGAAGTTTCATAACATCATTAAAATGCGCCACAACCAATTTTTCCCCATAGATCATCTATATAATAAAAGCGCAAAGCATTTGATTGTCATCAACAATTCCGGGATGCCCGCTTCAGTTTTTCATATGGTCAGGCGTTTGTACTTTTTTGTACCATTGTTGAGATCATTGTGACTGTTAATTTTGTATTGTTGCACTTTACAGGCAATTATTGTATCATCATTGCAAACAATGTTAACACTTCTGAAGATTTTCTGCGTGAGATTAAAGACTTGCCTTCTTTTTTGTACCATTGTTGAGTCCATTGCAATTGTTAATTTTGTATTGTGGCACCTAATAGACAAATATTGTTACACCATCATTATAAACAATGCTAACAATTCTTAAGATTTTCTAATCACAAAAGATTCATTCATCTGAACGTTTAAAATATTAAACCATGGAGGTAATCGTTCACGATGTAGCCTGGTGTAAAAAAATGTGAATGAAATTTGCAGGGAAGAGTGCTGTGCAAGAAGTCAAACGGTCACGCCTTCTTCCCGATCGCGCGAAATGACAGAACAGGGGAAAGTTTTTACGAGGTACGTATGAATTCGAGGCCCCGGGCGTTAGCCGGCTAGTAATATAATAGAATTCTTTTGTGCGTCCCTGTAAACGAACTATAAATGTCTTGTTCTATATTCCTGAGAAAGCATTTTGTAGTCCACCTCAGTGATGTATATCAATCTTATTATGTTTTAAATATTGTAACACCAATAAAATATATTCTAAACGATTTTTCCGCATAGACCATAATGTAACGGAATTCTTTTGTGTATCCCTGTAAACGAACTATAAATGCTACGCACTTCATTTTCAATACCGAAAATTTTGTACTAAACCTCAATAACATATAAATCAATTGCGTGACAATACGAGTATATTTACGAGAGTTAGAGCACAGACAGACGAATAAACGAACAGAGAGACAAACAAACCGAATTCATAAACACTTTCGACATTGTTGGAAAGTTTTAATAATAAAAAACCATATAACGTTATACTGCATTAAGTTGCTCCAACGTAGGGATCCCAAATGACCCGTTTTTTAATTACCCCCTTTTTTTCACAGAACAATCCAATTTTTAAATTTTCCTTGCAAGTTTTGTAGAAAACTACCACAAAAATTTTCTTAGGTTATTTAATCTTTAGGTTTTCTTCTTTATTTAATTTTTCGAAAAATTTTTTTAATCATTTTTTAAATTTTAGTTTATATATGGATTAACTATGCTAAGTTTATATTTCTGTTAAATTAGTTTTAGAAAAATTATAAATATATAGAGAATTTTGAAGAAATTTTAGAAAACTTCAAAAATACTACTTGCAAATCTAATCATCCAATTCAAATAAATTTGACATCAAATTAATACTCACAGACATATCTAGGGAATGAATTAAAACTTTTACGCTACTTCTATAAATAAACATTTTAGAGTTCGTCGAAAATTCAAAACGGTATATTTAGCATATTTTACATCGCCCTTATTCAAGTATTATACCATAAATTGAAAAATATTCTTATTGTGAACATTATTTTAATTCATGCTCTAAGAAAAAACATATCAAGTTTGAAAAAAAAATTAATTGTTAAATTTTGAGTTATCATTTTGAAAAATGTGAGATATATGAAAAAAATAATTTTGAGAAAAATGCATTTTTAATTAACATGACAAACCAGATTTAGATTAAATTTTTCGTTGCCAAATACTCTCATAAAATGTTAATAGTTTTAAATATAAAGATATTTGCTAAAAATACGATATTTGAATTTCGTTTGACAGATTTGCAGGTTTACTTCCGGCTATTTTAATGACCACCTCCGTTGTGTAAAGCTTTACAAATTCTTTAATATCTTGGAGTCTAATTGGCGCAGATACAAATATAAATAAATGATCTATTCAATAAATCAAGAAACTTAAAATGTCATTTTTTGAGAAAATTGATCATTTCAACATATTCGGTTATCTTAACACAAGAATTGACCTGTATACACAGTATACGGCAACTATAGTTGCGGCAGTTACATAATGAAGAGCAGGTTCCTTACATAGAAAGTTGAAAAAGAAAAAGGTGCATATGTTTTTAAGAAGCCATCACAGAATAACGGGAAGAAGGAATTAAAAAACTTATCAAGAGCAAAATACATTCTTAATTTAACGCCCTATAACAAATGCCCTTGTCCCACCCTAGCTACGCTACTGGAAGGCCAAATATGGACGAGTGCCATAAGTCAGGTAGAGCAGACTATCAATAGTCTGTCTGTATGGGTTTTATTCGATTTTCTCCCACTGTTGATAATCTGATTTATTGTATTTAGGTTGGTATCTTCTATAATCAATCTACATATCTTGCTTCGATCATCTTAAAAGCTCCCTAGATGTCAGACACATTGGCAGTTTTGTCAAATGTGCAGGATCCATCAGCTTCTTTCGGTATTTGCAATGATAGGATTTCGCTTGCTGGACCAAAATCTTTGGCACTAAACATCTCCTTGATCGTTTTCTTTGAACTTGTTTATTTCCTATATGTCCAAATGGTCAGGGGATCATCAACATAGACTCCAGGGTTTTTTAGATGGCAAAAATAGATACAATGATCTGCATTGGATTTTTTCAATCCGTATTTCATTAGGAACGATTCAAACCAGTATTCCACACACTTCCTGATTGTCGAAGGCCATAAATACTTTTTCAGACAACAGACGATATGTTATTTCTCTTTTTCCATGCAACCTTCTGGCTGAGCCATATATATTTCCTCTTCTAGGACTCCATTGAGGTATGCTACTGTAATATAGATTTGATGGATTCCAATATCTTTTTCTGTAGCTATGGCAAGCAATACTCTTATGGATTTAAGTTTGATGGAAAGGGAAAATATATTTTGAAAATCTACACTACATAAGTGTAGGCAACATTTTGCTGCTAACCGGGCCTTAAACATTGCTCGTTTGCTAGTTCGCCTTTCTCTTTACAAAATAACTATTTGCATGGTATAATCTTCAGGCCTGGTGATTTAGTGGTAAGTTCCCAAATTTGGGCTTATGTGAGATTTTTAATCTCCCCGTCCATGGGTTTTTTTTTCACATGTCAACTTCAGATAATTGCAGGGTATCTTTCAGTGTTACTGGATCCTTGCCTTCTAATTACTTTACCTATTTTGCATTATACAAGTAATAATCTTCCAGATGTTTGGGAGGATTGATGGGTTTGGATCTTCTACTTCTTTCGTTTTCGCAGAGCAGGCAGGATTACTGATCGTTGCTTCAACTTCGGGATCTTAGGCACTTCTCGTATGTATTTCATTGATTTGCCTGATTCTTCATTCTTGACACCTGGGATATTTTCAGGTTGTTCATTTAAACATTCTTGAGGACTTTGGTCAGATGGATATGGGCTACTTGTCCCTTCTAAATCATTTACATTGGGAGTTGGATGATCTCGGAATGAGACTTCAGTTACTGTTTCAGATAGATTTAGGTCATCTTCATATTTAAAATTTTCTATTCTAAGTGCAGCTTCTTCTGTACGATTTTGACACTGATTAGTTTTTAAGGGTAAAATATCTTCTTCAAAAATGACATCTGTGCTGACAAATAATTATTTTATTATTTAAGTCATACAGTTTTCAGCCCTTGATCTCATTTGGATATTCCACAAAAATACATTCTATTGTTTTAGGGTCTGGTTTACTTTTCCTCGAGTATGAGCGTACATATAACTCCAAGTTCTGTATCCTAAGTCCTTCAGATGATCTGCTTTGCTTTTTGAGCTTGACCATACTTTCTCAAGAATGGGGGAGAGAAATTTCACCAAAGATGTCCGAATTGATAATTTCTAGATCTAATTCTGCTCGTATATTGGCATCTTTCGATAACTTCTTCTGCGTAATTTTTCTCTGAATACAGACACAGCATGGTGTAGTTGCTAACACTGTCTCGATTGTTCGTCTTTATCAATATTTTTAACTGCATTATAGTGTGGGTGTCTAATCCTGTGATGCAACAGCTCAACACTTTCAGTTTTTTGTATCGTAAGCAGTTGTCATCTTTTCTTAAATGATGTAGAGTTTTTTTAGTCTACAGAAGAGTCTCTCCATTGTTGCCAAACACCCTAGCCTTATCAACAGCAAATTCCACTGTTAAACCTTTTCTTCGATTCTTCCAATCAATAATAAATTTCCTCCTCGTTTTGGGAGATTAAAAAGTTTTCAATAGTGATGTTGCTTTTTATTATATTTACTAACAGAAAATGAAATACCAAAAATTCTAGTAACATTTGTTCCCTTTAAATTAGTAAGTTCAACTTCAGATGCATATTGGTTAATATTCAATATCAGAGGTCATGTGTTCAGTGTCAGAACAATGTTTTTTCAGACCAACAGTGTCGTTTTTTAGAACAATCTTTTCAAAATCGATGGAAGCCTAACTGCGCCAATTTTCAATCAATAAACATAATCGTTTTGAAAATTGATAATCAGATACTTTTCTAGGATTTTTTCGAAATAGTGACAGCTCGAATTTTTGTGTGAATTTAAGTAACGAAATATTTGGTTTTAAAATTACATTTTACTTTGAATTGATTCTATGTCTCTAAAAATGCATATTTTTTTTAAACATTTTACATTTTTTAGATTAAAAAATAATTTTTTTTTTAAATTCTCTTGTTGTTTTAGGTTGAATCTACGATCACTTATCCTGTCCAGTGCTTGATTTTCTTTTTTCAAAGTGCTCCTGCCCGTCAGCTGTTAAGTCGCCATTTGTAACAGTGCTGAACCGTCTCATCCAAAATCAATTAGCAACCGTCCAACTAAGGAAAAGCAATTAAAGCAACAAGACGCACTGAAGCCACGTCGGCCTGTAGATTGATTAAACACATCCTCGCCTAGCGGAGAGCAGGCGAATCCTCGCTCCGTTACCAGGTATCAACCCGTTAAGCTGGGCAAAAGCCTGGCAGGTAGGGGCCTGGTCAGTGGTCTAAAAAATTTTTAAAAAGTCGCCATTTGTAATATATCAATTAAAGAAAAATACAGTTTTCTACTTTAATATATGTATAATAATTTAGTGTAAATGGATTTATCATAAACACTTCGCATTTCTTAAAAACAAGTTCCCGAAAAAGCCTTAAATTTCAGGGAGTCAAAGTGGTCGACCTACGATTAAGCATTTTGTAATCAGTCATGTAAATCTATTGCAGTTGAGTCGCATTTTTCATACAGCAGGTGATATTTTGTGAGTACATTCATAAAATATCTAAATTTCATCACCAAGCTATAATGCATCAATTATGCAGCAAAACAAAAATTATTCATGTGTCTAAGTTTGCAAATCATCACCAAGATATAGCCCCACCAGGGGCTGAGAGGTTGTGCTCTCGAAGCTGGTAGACGGGAGGTGCTGGGTTCGATCCCAATCGCGCCCGTCGGCCTAATCGCTCGGAGTTTTCGTGGTTTTCTTTCGAGCCGTGGATTTTCTCCATGCGTAAATACGGATTAGGTTCCCTTAGAAAGACCCCCACGAAGGGCACTCCCCCCGGGCCTATATCCCTAGTGTCGATAATTGGCCGTCAATAATCAACCCAACCCAACCCATCACCAAGATATAAAGCATCAATTTCAGAAGTCTCATTAGTCCGATTTTTTTAATGCCACTATTTAAAAGAAGTAAGCTTCATGGTATATTTTTACATTTGCAATAGAAATCCACTACGAAGTTTATTTATAGAAATAGTGGTCTGATATTACTACAGACCACGTACCTCATTGTAAAGGTAATATTTTATACCGATAGTGGCTTATTCCAATTTTTTTGTGCATTTCTGTGTTTACAAAGGTCAGTCTCGAATTCAATGATTGGAAATATTGCGGTCGAGCGCCCACTTTACATGCCCTGTCCCTGGGGGTTGCAAACGATTGCGATACGTCACACGTTACACCTGTAGTCCTGTTACCATGCTTGTACACCGCTAAGCGTTTCGAGACAATTCTCATCGACAGTTCCGATAGCTTCCCTTGTTAACTTCTCAAACCAACGAACCAACTAAAGAGAAAGCCACAATTTGGGACTTACTGTGTCATACTAAGTAAATGAATAATTCACCTCTCTCTATCGGCATCAGAGAAAATGCATTTCATATGCAATACTTGGGATCAGTAGTGCGAAAGGCATCTGGGTCATTCCATGGTAACTTGCGTTACATTTAGAATAATCGGCTTCAGTAATTTTAGTAAAATAACACCAAAAAATATTCATAATGTAAAGTTGATGTGATTTGTTAATTAAACCTATCCAAAGAAAATTTTGCATGAAAATTATTTAAATTTAGTGCTATTTCTTGAACTCTGGAAGTTATATTTACTATGGTAACTTGCGTTACTGAAAAAAAGTACGTAAGTTACCATAAATAATTTAATACCATAATAATTTAATTGACACTGTTCAAGAAATAGCACTAAATTTGGGTAATTTCCATCCAAATTTCAGTTTGGATAGGTTTAATTAACAAATCACATCAATTTTACATTTTGAATATTTTTGGCGTTATATCACTAAAATTATTGAAGTCAATTATTCCAAATGTAACGTAAGTTACCACGGAATGACCCATCTTCGTCCAAAAGGGGTTTTGAGGTATTCTTACAAAAAATAAAATTTTTCATTCTTCATAAGCACAAATAAAGTATAGTTGAATATGTGACTCGTGAAAAAAAAAGAACATACAGTCGAAATAAATTTTATCATATACAGGGTGACCAGAATTAAAACATCCCTACTCCGACCTCTCTATATATTGAACCAGGGATGCAAAAATCTAGGCGCCAATAGGCTGATTCCTACCACTAAATTTTATTAGTATTCTTCGTCAAATTTTATTAGTATACTTCGTCTAAATTTTATCAGTATTCTTATTAGGCGAAGAATACTAAAAATTTGGTGGTGCGAATCGCTCCATTGGCGCATAGATTTTTGCACCCCTGTATTGAACTACTCGGTGTATAAGCTTCAAATTTTGTGCACATACTATTCCAAACATGCAAAAACGGATTACGCAAAAAAAAAGTTCTATAAACACAGATAGATGGCGCTTCACAACAGAAAATTGAAACAAAGATAATAATAATAATAATAATAATAATAATAATAATAATAAGCTGTCAATGTGTGGATTCACAGCCACATTCATTCTTCGACCTCTCTTTTTCGAAGAGGCTACACACAGTTATTGTCATGTAACATGCACCATGGCGGCCAACAACTACAAAAGGATGCTCGAAACTTTTCTTGTACTCCGTTTGCAACAGCGGGAATGTCTTGACTCAATTACCTTTATGCAAGATGGAGCGCCTTCACACATTGGCACATTGTGTACAGCAGCTTCTTCGGCAACGTTTCACTAATGACAGAGTAATCTGTCGCGCATTTTCGACAACCTGGCCATCTCGTTCTAAGGATCTTAATTCGTGTGATTCTTGGATGTAGGAATACTTAAAAAATCTTGTTTATCGAAGACGTCTGGTAACCTTTGCAGATTTGAAAGAAGGTATCAGCCTGCATGTGATAAGCATCTCAGTCAATCAGTTACGATCTGCAATTGAACAAGCTGTCTACAGACAGCAGATTTTATATATTCAAGAAAGGAACCACATTGAGCAGCATTCCCTGCGTTGATAAAGTCCTTGTCACATGAATTTTTGGTACGTTCAAATAAAATGTGTTTACAATGTGTTTTATGTTTTTCAGCATATGTTCAGTTGTACAACGCCATCTATCGGCGATATCTGAAACTAATTTTTTCGTGTAATCTATTTCCCTATGTAGTATGTGCACAAAATCTGAAGCTTATACACTCAGTAGTTCAATATATAGAGAGGTCGAGGTACGCATGTTTGAATTCTGGCCACCCAGTAGTTATTTGAAGAAAAACAGTGAAAGTGAGAAAGAGCAACCGTAACATACGCACGTTTACCCTTTTGCATTGAGGAAATGGCTCCTTTAGGAAGTCTTATATCAGCAGTATGCTAAATTTATCGTGATTGTTTTTTTTTTTTGTTTTTTTTTTTTTACTTATATCAGTATCTAACTTATCTGTTTTAAGTGTTCTGGGAAGTATTTTGTAATATTCATAATATAATTAATATGACATTTTATTATAAAATGTTATATTAATAATTATATATATATATCCACAATTATCCCCTTCTCTCCGCTGTTCCAGAGTTGACATCGTAACATTATGCAGATAATAAAAAACTATTTATTTCTGTTGTACACAAAATTTTCTGAATAGACAAACCAATTACATGTTCCATTTATTCCTTTATTTAAGAGAATGAGATGAGAGAATGCATTTTATAAAGAATGAGACTACTCTAATTTCAAATCCTTAAATAAACACTTTTGTAAGAAAAACAGTTTTATAAAGAAAAAGGAAAAGAAAAAGCTGTTCAAATGCATGCCAAAATCACCTACCATCCCATATGAACTACCCACCCCAAATACCATTTTCGCATCTACTCTCTTTTCCCTTATGCATAATAATCAGAAAACAAAAACTGCAAACAAGAGTTGTGTGAAAAAAAGGATTGCTGGTATTACTATTTAACTATCTGATATCGATCTATCTTCAACAAACAAAAACGCTGAACAAAAGAAAACATAACAAAAGAAAAGCAAACAATAAAATAAACAATAAGTAAAATAAATAAATGAAGAAAAGATTTTATTTAGAGGACAAGCATCCTATTATTGACGCGAGATTCTCCTATAAAGTACTCTGAATTCCCTTTAGGTATTTAGAGATGGTTCGGAAATAATGCATTGGAAGTTTTATTCTACGGAGCAGATAAAAAAATAAAAAAAGACTCATCATTCAGGCGAAGTAATACCGAGCTTTTTTTTTTTTTTCCTTTTTTCTTGTCAAGCTCTCTCCCTGCAAAGCCTTCTAATGGCAGTCATTGGCTGATAAAAAAAAAATAATAATAATAACATAAAAAAACGAAAAGAAAAAACGAAAGAAGATTTCTGGCGTAGAGAGAAATAAGCACGTTAGTACAGTGGACCGGGAATCTCGTTTGATGTATTTTAGCGACAACTTCCGTTGATTGGGGAGTAGTGCGTGGGGTCTCGGAGTTTACATGCAAAGGGATTTTTTTCCCGTTCTTTTTCCCTTTTTTACCCCCCCTCCCTCTTTCTTTCCCATAATCCTTCTCCTTTAGGTCGTTAGCATTTATGCTATTGTAAATGATTCGTGAAAAATTATCAGAATAAAATCGGAATAAGGTTGGATTAATCGTAAAGAAAAATGCATTAAAATTATGATAAAAACTTATCAATCGATAATGCGCCATTTTTTTATGCGTCAGACAGTTGGCTGAGGCAAATTCAATAAAATAAAGGCACTAATTAGTAAAATTATGCAGTGGAATCATGTTTATCGAAGAAATTCTTATGAGAAAAAGTGCCTCGCAGCAAAAAGTCTTAGTTTTTTTTAGGAAGGCTAAATGGTGATAAAAAGTATTGATTTATTTTTAAGAAATAAAATAGACTTGAACTCTGCATATTAAATAGCAGACAATGCGCATCTTCATGTATTGCGGTGTAATTAAAGATTTTAGTTAAATTACGTTTTATTGATTGATTTGTAAGCACGTAGCCAGAGGTGAATCCGGCCCGTGATTTAGAGGGGGTAGGATCACGTCTCTTTCTTTGTGTGTGTGTGGGGGAGGGGGGGGTTGAGGCCTCATATATCTTACTAAAATAGATTACAGTCGAACCTCGTTAACGCGAACACTCAAGGGGAAACTTTTGTTGTTCGTGTTAAAAGTAATTCGTGTTATCCGAACTTAAATACATTACATACAACTGGACGGGGCAGTCGGAAACAGTTCGTGCTAAAAGTAATTCGCGTTAAGCGTGTTCGTGTTAACGAGGTTTGACTGTATTTTATTATTATGTATTTATTTACAAAAAATGTATCGTTTTAGGGAAAGTTCCTTTGATCAAGGATGTGATCACTTATAACCCTATGACTCCCTCCCTGAATCCGGCTTTGCATGTAGCGATTCAAATGTATGGAAATAATGAAGCAATTTAAAAACTTCTTTGGCGGATAATTAAATGTACAAAATTAATCAAGTGACTTATAATTAATATTTATTTAAAATTATACAAATTAGTTGTCGTTGTTTTCCTTATTTTGCAATGCAAAAATAATACGGACTGGTAAATGACCAAAATGCGTTGCATATAAAAATTGTTTTTCTGTTACCGCTTCGGTAATTTTATATCCAGTATTCTGTTTTATATGACTAACGTTTTATAAGCCCTAAAAATAAAATAAAATCTCTCTGAAATAGTACTTCTCTGTTGATATATCTGGTTGGTTAGTTTGCTGCGTTAATGTGTAGCAAACAATGCTAAACAGACCGAACTATACAGCTTATATTGAATTTCAAATCATCATGAACATCAAATCCGACCAGGACTTCTTAATTAGAAGCTAGCGCCCCAAATCGTGTTTCCTAAGAACGATAGGTGATATTCAGAAAAATTGATATATAAATAAACGCAATATTTCTCAGAGTTTTCAGAAGTAAAATTATCAAAGAGTGTCCTCTTTTTTAGAGTACGGCGTTAATTTTTGAGGCATATCCATACCTGATGAGATAGCTCATTAGAATAAGCTGGCTAATTTAACTTAAGCGCCTACACTAATCACGAGAAGAAACGTCGAAGCTAATGTTAAGTCTATATGGGAGGTTATTTTCAAATTTCTCTCTCGTATTTTAATATTTTTAAACGATTTTTTTGCATAGGATAACTGAGGTTGATCTCTAACGTTGTTAGTTTTTATTTACTTTTATTTTGGTTAAAGTTTTTTTATAAGTGGACATTTTCAATTTTGGAACTGGTTAGAACCAATTCTGAAAGTGAAAGTACCCTTATATAAAAAAAAAAAAAACTAGAACCAAAATCGAAAAAGTAAAAACTGACAACGTTAGAAATCGATATACTATGCAACAAAATCGTTTAAAAATATTAAAATGCGAGCGAGAAATTTTAAAATCACCTTCCCATAGACTTAACATTAGCTTGCGCGTTTTCTCGCATGACTGTGTAGGCTCTTAAAGTCAACTTATCCTAATCAGCGCATAATATTCAAAATTGAGTATACCATCAAAATGAGTACTGCCTTCTAAAATAGATGACGTCTTGTCACCTTATTTATAAATAAATCTGAAGAGTAAACTCCCAGATCAATATTTAAATCAAATTTTATTATTCAATAATATTATTGTTTCTTATGTTAAGTGCTGTTTTTTCTGCTTTTAGTTTTTTAATCTCATTTTAATCATTTTTGTATATTTTTATTTAAATCTTATTCAGCACAGCATGCCCTCTATGGGTCTTCATGTAAATAATCAAATAATAATCATAACCAGTGGCGTGGCCAGGGTGGGGGTCCAGTCCAGATGCTCTGGATACCACTCATTTTGTAACGTTTTCTTTGCCTCATCTAAACTGAGAACTTCCTCCAATAATTAAGGCGAAGAAAACTTTACAATATTACTAGAATCCAGAACATTTGGACCCCCTCCCTGGCTACGCCACTGATCATAACCAGCATGTGTCCAGAACAACATAACCGCTGCTTGGATTCTTGTTCTTAATCTAGAATTTCGGATAAACTTTAAGTATTATTATTCAATGGTTGGAGTATCATAGTTGAGATTTATTCCAACAGAGCGTAAAATGCCGGGACCAGGACTCGAACCTGAATACCTTGTCCCGACATTTTTCGCTCTGTTGGAATAAGTCTCAACTACGATATTCCAACCATTGAATAAGTTTTACCTAGTTAAAAAAACTTTCCTCTGTCTATTATGAACTTTAAGTATTTTAAGAATATAACTGAACATTATGTTCTGCTTGATAATTATGATGATAACAATTATAACTATATAATGTTTCTATAAATTTAACTATTTCATCAGCATCTGTGTAACAGTCGCGACACAAGTTTGTGCGTCTCCCTATTTTTCTTTGCATGTCTGTCTAGTATTCTTACAAATCTTACATTTTTTTAATCAATTTTTCAGTTCTTGTATTCCCGAAATTTCGTTCGTCCTGATTTCATACCTTATTCTATTCCCTTTATCCTAAAAAAAAAAAAAAAAAAAAAAAAAACCGGAGCTATTCTCGTGCCGTAACGGTATAGTATAGTGACTTGCTCTACACAGAAAAAAAAAATGTTGATTTTACGGTATAATGCTGGCAGCTGGGATGAAAGTATTATACCGTAAAATCAACAGTAATAAGCAGTAAAATAAGCAGTTATACACTACCGCGCATGCGAGGCAGTGCATCACTGTTTATTTCACTGGTAATTTTACGGTATAATACTGGCAGCTGGGATGCCAATATTATACCGTAAAATCATTTCTTTTTTTTTTTTTTTTTTTTTTTTTTTTTTTTTTTTTTTTTTTTTGCAGTGTACTTATTGCAACCGACAG